>CAUYRH010039392.1:0-16431 GCA_963574655.1 Perodicticus potto
TCTGCCTCCCAAGTAGCTGGGACTACAGGCGCCCGCCACAACGCCCGGCCATTTTTTGGTTGCAACCGTCATTGTTGTTCAGCGGGCCCAGGCTGGATTCGAACCCGCCAGCTCAGGTGTACGTGGCTGGCGCCTTAGCCCATTGAGCCACAGGCGTCGAGCCTACAATTGAAGTCTTATGAAAGAATTATACATATACATACACATGTACACAGATGTAAACTTGGATTTGATCATGTTTATAGATTCACATATGTAGTAAATTTGGGGCTTTTCTCTGATTTCTTATTTTATATTAGTTGCCTATTCTGACTGCCTGGAAAATGCTATAAAAATTATTTTAGGATTTTATAGGTTCTAATCAAGAAATAATATGCTAGAAATTCTTATCAGCTAACTACTCAACAAATTTATTGATAATGACTTAGGAATGAAATCTAATTAATTAAAAAATTAATATTGGGCCGGACACAGTGGCTCACGCCTATAATCCCAGCACTCCGGGAAGCCAAGGCAGGTGGATTGTCTGAGCTCAGGAGTTTGAGACTAGCCTGAGCCAAGAGTGAGACCCCATCTCTAAAAACAGCCAGATGCTGTGGCAGGCACCTGTAGTCCCAGCTACTTGAGAGGCTAAGGCAAGAGGATCGCTTGAGCCCACGAGTTTGAGGATGCCATGGCATTCTACCAAGGGTGACAAAGTGAGACTCTGTCTCAGAAAAAATAAAAATAAAATAAAAAAGTAATATTAATTTATTAAGTATAAATCTTGGGATGATGGACCAGTTATTCTAAATCTTGGCTAACATCAGAATCCCCCCTGGGGAATTTTTTAAAATTCTGATTCCCAGGTGCCAATTGTAGTCTAGCGTGTACTGGGACTAGGTAATTATTTCCAGCTACCCAAGGGATTATACAATACACTCAGGGTTGAAATCACTGTTGGAGACAGTCCTGAGTTTATAGAGGAAGCATTCTTAAAATGGAAACAAGCATTTTCCTATAGAAAAAAAAATGACATAAATGATGGATAACTTCTTAAACTCACAAAAGCAAAATGCAAATGTATTTGAGATTAGAAACTCATCCCTTAAAGTAATTTTCCAGGAAGAAAACCTTATTGCTTGAAATGCCTGTGGTACATCACTTTCTTGTTAAAACTTCCTCTACTAAGGGATGGAGATAAAATTCATCACTAGCACATGGACCAGGTGAGACCTCTGGTCTCCCTTTCATGACCAGGCAGTTTTCAAACAGGAAAGTAACAAGCATTTGTCCATTTTCCCCTCTCTGCATTAACACCAGCAATGAAGCAGTGAGCCAGGTGGTCTTTTCTCTTTTCTTAGGTACTGTCATTTTACCTCATTGGTGGACCCAGCCAGGGCAAGGTGTGGAGCAGGGCTTTGAATGTGAGCATGTATGTGGCAACACTAAATAGGTGGTCAGTTCCCTTCCTTCCCTGTCTTTACCACAAAGCTTTCCATGACTATTGCCCATTCAGATGTCATCTTTCTGTGAACTGCTATAGCATTTATGTCTTCACTGCTCATTTAGCATTTAACTGTGATTCTCTTTGTTCTATGATTATTTTTAATCTCTTAGTAAGATTGTAGGCTTTCCTAGAGTAGATGTGTAAATGCTTAGCAAGGAGTAAGATATTCAACAGATAATGTCTGAAAGAATTAATTATAGGTTAAAAGTAGATCGGGGAAAAAACTTCAAGAGTAAAAAAGAATAGCATAATAACTGATTAAAAAATTGAAATCAAACTTTGTCTTTTTTTAAAAGGTAGCTTTTTGCTACTTTGTATTGAGTGGGGTGTGTTCAGATAATATAAGACTTCAGCCTTCCTGCCAGGCCCTGAGGGAAACAGGAAGTACATTTCCCTCTCTGGCAGCAAAACAGTGGGTAACAAGTTAAAGGCTCAGGTGATCCCCACAGCACTAGCAGATCTGTCAGGCTGCAATGGACTCAAACAGAGGACCTTTAATATTCTATAAGGCTACTGATAAGTTTCAAGTAAGGGATTAATTTAGCACATGGATTATTTTATATCTATTATGCTGGTTTATCTGAATTCAAAAACAGTTATTTTCAGTTTTTACTAATAGCAAAGGGAGTAGTAATATGGGTTTGCTTTATTATGAACAGAAATTGAGAGAACCCTCAAGTCTTAAGATTATAAAACCTAACTTCTAAAATGATGTTATTCTACTTGCCTAGCTGGCTTTTTTTTTTTTTTTTTTTTTTAAGACAGGGTCTCACTTTGTAGCCTTCTGTACAGTGCATCATAGCTCACAGCAACCTCAAACTCTCGGGCTCAAGCAATCCTCTTGCCTCAGCCTTCCAAAGTAGCTGGGACTATAGGTGCCCGCCACAGTGTCTGGCTGTTTTTTGGAAAAGTGGTCTCCCTTTTGCTCAGGCTGGTCTCAAACTCCTCAGCTCAAGCAATCTACCCACCTTGGCCTCCTAGAGTGCTAGGATGGCGCCCAGCTGTTTGTTAATACTGTCCCACTGCCACATATAGCAAAGCAGTGCATTTCATTATGATTCATTCTCCCCTGTTTTATTAATCATTCAAAGATTCAACATTAGTAGAGAACTTAATATTCTTGTTTGTTTTTGCTTTTCCATTTTTAGCTACTTAAACTAAGAGAAGTAGAATTTGAAATGAATGGCTTTCATGTGGTTTCTATAATTCACATATTTGAGAATCCCTATAGTATAGACCAGTGATTTTCAACTGGTGTGCCATGTCACACTGATGTGCTATGAGAGGATCTTAGGCATGCCACAAAAATTTTTGAAAGAAGTTCAAAGCACAGTATGTATATTCTTTTTCTTATTTTTTACCTTTTTTTTTTTGATTAACATAAGAGTGTTGCAGGAGTTTAACTATAGGCTCGAGTGTGCTGTGAGATAAAAAAAAGTTGAAAAACACTGATATAGACACACAGCTGTCTGCTCTAGGGAAGAAAAATCCTGCAAACAGTTATATAGGTCAGAATAAATGATTTTAGGTCAGAAATACTAAAAAGTGCTGGTTTCGGCCGGGCGTGGTGGCGCACGTCTGTAATCCCAGCGCTGTGGGAGGCCGAGGCGGGTGCATTTCCAGTGCTCACGGTTCCAGACCAGCATGAGTGAGCCAGAGAAAAGATCCCGTCTCTACCACCAGGAAAGAACACCGCCCGGTGTTGTGGCGAGCACCTGTAATCCCAGCTACTTGGGAGGCAACCGGCCTGCGCATCGTTACAAGGAAAGACAATGGAAAATAAAAAGTGCTGGTTTCATTTTAACACTTAATTTAGGGAGTTGGCAAGTTGAAGAGAATAAATGGGAATTTTTTTAGTTGGTTGTCTGCTTTAACTTATCAAAAATCTATGACTCCATGATCCCTAGTCACCAAATAAAGCCACGTTGTATTGATAGTATGTATTCTCAAGACAAATTCATTTTAGGGAAAACAAAGACAAGACGCAGTACTGGTCTACAAATGCATGTTTGTACATATATACTCTAGGAATAAACAAACAGGATTCTAAACCAAATGTCAAAATAATACACCTCCAAAGAATTATTTTAAGTAGATTTTTAGTTTTCTTCCAACTGAGAGAATCTTAATCTAATTTGACCCCACAGAAGTACAGAAGAAGTAAGTATTTTATCTAAAATCAGAAAGCTTACTGGCAGAGTGGAATGATAACTAGGATTTCTAACTCCTACTTAATCCTTCCCAGTCTCTCCTGTAATAAGGGCATGCTGTCTCCAGTACTGAGTTCTGGTATGTCACGGGCTAGGGTGGAAGTTGACCAGCACACCAAACTAAGACAGCCTGTGGATATGGTTATGAAAGGGTTAAAAGTGACTCGATTCAAGTTTTAATTTCACAATGAACAAGTGAAAAAAGGGTTATGTATTTTTAGAAGAGCTTTAAAGCACCACGTGAAATTAATTAGAAAATTATTTGTGATCTAGATTTAAAAGGCAGCCACTTCAAAGGATAGACTGAGAACCACATGGTTTGGCAGCCACCAGCCACACATAATTATTGAGCATTTGACTGTGCCTTGTCCAAAGTGAGATGTGCTGTACGTGTAAAATGCACATATTTAGAACAAAGAGAATATAAAGTATCTCCATAATAAATTTTATATTGATTTCATGTTGAAGAATTATTTTTTATATAGTGGCTTAAATAAAATCTCTAGTTAAAATTATTTTTACTTTTTTAATGTTACTACTAGGTATTTAAATTATACATGTGGTTCACATTGTATTTCTACAAGATAATGTTAGTCTAGAAATAGGGGAGGATCTAGCCAGGTGTTGTGGCAGTCACCTGTAGTCTCAGCTACTTGGGAGGCTGAGGAAAGAGGATCTTTTGAGTCCAAGAGCTTGAGGTTGCTGTAAGCTATGATGAAGCTACAGCACTCTACCCAGGGCAATACAGTGAGACTCTGTCTCAATACAAATAAATAAATAAGAGAAGGATAAGCAACAGTATGCAGTCTGTATGTATGATTGTAAGGCTGCACTGAAAAGCATAGGCAGTGTACTAGCCGGCACTATAAACCATCAGAGTACCATGGGGTTGACTGAGAAAGGATTAAGTAGGAGTCTGAATCTGATACACTGTAAAGTGAAAAGCTACTGCAGAATTTGGTAGGGACTGGATGGTGGTGTACCCTGAATTGTATGCAAATACAGGTTGAGTATCTTTTATCTGAAATGCTTGGGACCAGAACTGTGTTGAATTTTGAAATAATAAATTGTATGTGTACTTACAGGCCTACCATCTCTAATCCAAAAAATCAAAAATCCTCCCATGAGCATATCCTTTGAGTAGTACATTGTCACCCACAAAGTTTCAGATTTTGGAGCATTTTGGATTTCAGAAGTTTGAATTAGGGGCATTCAACCTAAGTAATACTTTTGGAGATAGCATTTGACACACAGGACCGACATTCTTTGCAGATTTTAAATGATCTCAGTTTCTTCTGGATATGAGGGATACATCTGAAATGCTCAAAGTGTTAATTAGCAGTTTTACAACCAGGCCTTTCAGTAAAGTATAATAAATTTAAAGAAGGTTGTTGTAGCAGATTTTAAAAAAATTGAAGGTTGCTGAAATTTAGAATCTGTCTTATATATTTTACAATATCTTTTGAAATGCACTTGTCTATAAGTTCACACACACAAGAAGAGATTCTTCTTTACCTCTAGCATGTACAATACTAACAAGTACCTTAATGCATTTAAAATGTTAGCACCTACTTGAGTGAAAAGGGCTCGAATGATCAGAATCAAACACGCTGCAAACATCTGTGGTACTGGAAGCACCAGAAGCAGGAGGAGGTGTTAACGGTGTTCTTGGAGAATTTGGTGCAGATGCTGTACTTTCTGTTTCACTTTCAGGGATCCTACTATAACTAATTTTCCTCGGCTCCTGCTGCAGAGGTGTGGGATGCCTCATGGTACCTGGTCTTGGGTTTGATGGACGAACACCAGGAGATTTTAGGGGATAGCTGTATTTTTTTGGCTGTAGACATATCAAAAGAGATATAGTATTTAAAACACTATAGTAGAAAGCAAAGTTGTTCTATATGTACCTGGTAAAATTCAACAAACAACTAGAAAAATCATTGATCACTAATAAGGAAGTTAAATAATGACTCAAAGTGTCCAATCCAAATTAAAGCATTAATATTCCATCTTGCTAAATAAAGCCTTGGCCATCTAACTTGTTAGGGAATGAATTTCTTTAAATAACTGAGTTTTTGTCTTAAAAATAACAGAATATTTGGTTTTTTAATATGTTGGGGTAGAAATATTCTAAAATGTCTGGCTTTTAAAGCAGACTATTTTATCAACGAACATGGGACTAAAAAAAAAAGAAAAAAAAAAAAAACCCAGGCTATTTTGAGCAAATCTAAACCTTGCTGGAAAAGCCAAAATCATCATTATGAATTATAATATCTTACTATGCTGTAATACAGTGGTGCTATTAGGACCATTTGAGTTATTTACAAATGCATGAAATTGCCTGAGCTTTCATTTGTGTATGTTAGTTTTGTGGCATTTTCCTTGCAGGATGATCATTTCTCAGAGATAGCAGTGTGCCTCTCATCTGAGAAGACTGTATACTTCTTTCCAATTTGCAGTTTTTAATATATCTTCTTAAAAACTATTTTTAGGGCTTGAGAAATTTTCCTGTGAGGCAACTGCATATGCCTTACTTAGTTCATAGACATTATGAGATTTATCTTGGTCACTTAGAAGTCATTTATGTTTACTTCCTGACACTTGACTTTCTTATGAATAAGAGAGAATGGAGTAGATCAGGAAGGTGATGACACTTATATAAATCTGGCCAGGTGCTGTCAGGTAATAAAAAACAATGCAAATTTTATTTTCTCCAGGAAAATATTGTTGGCCAAACTTAATATTTAAATGGTTAATGGTTAAAAGTTGTAATAAGGATTACTTTTAAAAAGTTGTAAGTAAATATATTTATTATAAGTGAATTAGCATAATTTAATAAATTTCCTGTCCTTAAAATAAATCATTAATAACATTTTGGGGGGGTAAAACCAAAAACAAAAAAAATTTATATATTTGCTCAATTTTATCATCTATCATATCAGGATTTATTTTAATTATTATTAATGTTCATTTATTTAGAAGGCGTAGGATACTCCTGGGTATATTTATTCAGCATTTTTTCCTTTACTTTTAACCATCACATGTGCACTTCATCCCTAGATGCCTTTACAGAAAATCATGCAACACATATGGTAGTGATATCACCAGACATAGATGACAAGTGCAAGAAATATGAGTATAAAAGAAATATAAATACGTGAATGCTTACAAATCTTGGGAGAGGCTTGGGGTTTCGTGGTTCTATTTCTAGGGATTTGTTGAAAAGATAATCTGTGAATTCTTTTTCCATGCTATTTCCCATTGGATTCAAGTTTTCAAAAAACCGCTAAAATAAATTCAAAGAAATAATTGTTAATATCAAATATTACAAATTTAGTTTGAAATTCATGAAAATAAGAAAACATTTAACATAAGAAAATTTGAATTCTTATTTTCCTTTTTCTTCCCTACGAAACAAACTCGCCTTTAATCAGGTTATAAACTTAATCAGAAATATCTATCTTTAAATCAACTTACTTTGATGTCTAATTCTACTCGTAAACAATAAGGCTGATTTTGGTACTGCTGGATCTCTCCAGTTATTTCTGCTACTTTCCTCCTTTTGCTAAAGTTTATAAGCTCTTTTCCATGTCTTTTTAGGACCTCAGGGTTGCCTTCTTCTGTTTTCAAGATATTAGTGAGATAAATTCCTAGAAGATAATAATGAAATTATTTCAAGGATAAGGAAGGCAAAAGCAAGTTGTTTTCTTTTTTATTAATTGTGGTCATATGACACTGTATCATTTTAATCACCATAGCTAAAGAATCCAGGCTCAGATTTCTATGCTGTGAAAAACAACAAGCTAAGAAAATATTAAGAGAAAGATTTTTGTTAAGTATCAAATTCTTCTGTGAGAGGCTTATTAAATTTTATAGATAAATAAGACAAAGGGAGACCAAGTTTAATAAACCATTATGTTACTGGACATAAATCACAATTTTGTTAGAACTTTAAGAATAACTCCATCACTAATGACACATATTTTTGGCAAAATGGGGAAAATGCTAAATTCAAGGGATCACATTTTCTATTTACTCCCGCTCTGGTGGCCCCACTACAGGTTGTTACAATTTGCAATTCAGAGATGGTAGTGTTTAAGATACTTGTGGAAATGTGGGATTTGCCGATTTATCACACACAGGACTTTATATACGTATATTCTAATCTTCATCTAGTCTTAAGACTTAGTGGCAACTGGTAACTGAGTTCCTATCTCCCCATAACTACAATTTGTGCACAGGATGAGGAGAGGCAGCAAAACAGCAGGCACATTAGTCCTTTACACAGCCCCATAGTGCCAGAAGCACTTGTGCCCCTTTCTGTTCTAGTCACCTCTGAGGCATTCCACTTGTGTGATCTTTTATTTATTTATCTATTTATTTTTGTAGTTTTTGGCTGGGGCCGGGTTTGAACCTGCCACCTCCGGTATATTGGGTTGGCGCCCTACTCCTTTGAGCCACAGGCACCGCCCTACTTGTGTGATCTTATGCAAATTGCTGTGTCTCTCTGTGCTTTGGTTTTCTCATTTGTGAAAGGAGGGTAGAAGGGTATGAGGGTTGCTGCTGTGAGAAATAAATGAGTGAATTTACATAGAGGCTTAGAATTGGGACTGATAAAAGTATTAATTAGCTGTGGTTGTAACTATTGATGCTGCTATTGAGTCTTGCCCCCTATATTCTTATGCTCTGCCTTTCCTCCCAAAGTACTGACAGTGATTCTCTGGGGAAAAGAGAGACAGAGAGGGAGAGAGAGACGAGAGAGATAGATTATTCATTCAGTATGGAGTACTGTAACACCTGTATGGAGTCTCTGCTGTACTGTATGAGATGCTGCAGATACAAAGATGAAAAAGCCCTCAAGGAGTCCAGAGCTTTGAATTGTGGATGATTTGGTAAGTGCTATATATCAGGAGGTGCTATATTAGTGGTAATGTGTAAGATGTAGTGTTTCCTAACTTTGTCTTGATGTGGTAGGATTAGAAAAAGTATCAGAGACAAGGTGACACTTATAGTAAGCCTGAAAAAAATGAGAAGTTTAAGGAAAAGAATAAGATAGAACGGCATTCTAAGAAAAGCAACCATGTGTATAAAGTCAATAATTTGTGATGAGACTTAGAGAGAATATGTTGTTTGCCATGGCTATATCATAGAGGTTTGGTGTGTGGGATAGAGGAAGAGTGACAATATGTGAGGGTAGAAAGAGGCAAGGGCTAGATAAGCAGCTCTCAAGGCTTTTGTGATAGAAGTGTACTTTTTTTTTTTTTGTAGAGACAGAGTCTCACTTTATCGCCCTTGGTGGAGTGCCGTGGTGTCGCACAGCTCACAGCAACCACCAACTCCTGGGCTTAGGCAATTCTCTTACCTCAGCCTCCCGAGTAGCAGGGACTACAGGCGCCCACCACAATACCCGGCTATTTTTTTTTTTTTTTTTTTTTGCAGTTTGGCTGGGGCCAGCTTTGAACCCGCCACCCTCGGGGCCAGCACCCTACCCACTGAGCCACAGGCACTGCCCTAGAGGAGGACTTTTAAACTAAAATTTTTGACTACATTCTTGAAAAGATTAAATGACTCAAATCAATATAGAACAAATTAGCAATACTGGAATTTGACTGACATCAATGCTTGTTTGGTTTCATCCAGTTATTAAGTGCATTAGTTACCTGGCTATTTTTTAGCACCTAGGCTGCTCTGGATGATACATTCATAAGACAAAGTCACTGTATGTTCAGCAAACACAGGTTCTTTTATTTTCCACATTTGTCATTTGGCTCTTTTACTTTCAGCCAATCATACTCTCCTCTACCAAAGTTGCATGATCCGCTTAGCTCAATGCTGAGATTGACAAACATGTCAGTAAGACCATGTGCATAATCAATGACCGCTAAAATCAATTTTCCATATTAGTTATAAATTTATGGCCCACCTGTAGAAGAGTTTGTGTGAGCTGGGCAATGACCATTTGGCCTGGGTCAAGGAGCTTAACTTTTATCCAGGGGTAATTAGGAAATTATAAGCATCTTTGCATTCTAAAAGGATTATTCTAGTTGCACTGTGAAGCCAAATGGGTTAGGAGTTAAGATCACAAATAGGAAGAACAGTTTGTAGATTAACAATGGTGAGATGATAAGAGCTGCTCTAGAGTCTATGGGGAGAGAGGAGGAGATAAATATTTAAGAGGTAGACTTCCAAAGTACTAATTAACTGGTTTAGGGAGGAGATGGGGGCAGTGTGCTTGGGTGACTGGGGGTGGTGTTGTGGTGTGATGACTGACAACTGGAATGCAGGGGAATGGTAAGTTGATGGGATATAACAGGTATTAAGGCACACTCCAATATATCACTTTGGGTCAATTCAGGATAAAATTTGGAAATTATTTCACACTTAACTGCTAGCTAGTTAAAAAAACAAATGACCACAGCAGTGGGGTCCAAACTTTGTCGATCCTATACTATTGTCAGTTAAAAAAAATTTGATCATACTCTCTTACATATAATTTGAATAAAAATGTACTATGTTTAAGTATGTGTATAAATTTAGACCTGAATATTATATACTAGAAAACCGTAAAGTTTTCTTTCCTTTTTAATGTACTCTAATAGATAATTTTACATACCCTAATCTGGAGATGGTTGTTCTAAAGGAAATGGAAAGCAGAGATTATGACATAAATAATAAAGGAAGGTAAAGTTTCACCTCTTTGCTGATGCCTTTCCCAACTTTCTCAGGACAGAGTGGCTGCTTAGGGTTCTAGGTTTCCATAGCACTTTGTACAATTCAGTTTTATACATTACTACTTACTACACAGTACTGAGATTGACATTTCTGCTCTTTCAAGGGAGCAGAAACTATGCAACTAGTCTGCCTATTTTCAGCACCCAGCCCTTGGCATGACACATAGCGGCCTTCAACAAATGTTTTTGAATGAAGAAAGGAACACATGTCAAAATAGAAGGGTGACATTTAAAGAATAGAATAGACCACGGTGTGAGAGTCAATTCTAAAATAGCTGGAAAGCCTGAGGGGAGATAAAGAAAATTTACAAAAAAAAAAAAAAAGACAAAGGATCTGAGCTGTGTAAGAGAAAAGAGCAAAACCAATGCTATAGTTTGTGTACAAATGACAAATTTGGTTAAGGTATATCCTTTTACCTAAGAAGAAATGTTAGTTTGCCCACATATTCATCCTACCTATGAGCAGAACATTTTAGTGCATGGACAAAAATTAGGATATAGAACAGAAGACTGGCATAAGTTTGGAAGGAGAAACTGCCTTATTTTTATTGGTGGCAATGCTAGCAAAAGACTTGTTCTGGTGAAATGACAGAGGAAGTAAAAGTGTCTATTACTACTCTTGACCCTGACGCTCCCCCATAGAGGGGTTTGAAAAACAGTACCCAGAATTAAGAATCTGGAAGGAGTCTGTAAACTACTACATAGACAAGATGGAATTCAGATGCAGCAGTAACATCTCTCTACATCCACTGGGTCAGAGCCACAAAAGGCTGTCTGACTACAGCAAAGATCTTCTGAGAGCAGAACTGACCAGGAATAGTTGTAGATAAACTATCTTACGAATAGAGGCTCAATAACCAGAAAGATGAAGAGAAAGGGTAGGAGGCTGGCAGGTGGGCTGCCTGTGTACCTATCAAACTACCTACACGTTTGTATTCATTCACTAAATCACCCAGCTCAGCTTAAAACACCTTATTGAAATCATACCTTAAAAATAAAGGTTTCAAACTTCCTTTTTTTTTTCTCATTTAAGAATGTTATAAAGATCAGTTAAGTTTAACAAAGACCTGAGATAGTACTTCGGAGAATTAAGTTTGTATGAATACCCACCAGTTACGGTGATGGGGTAGCAGGGGCCAAATAGTTCACTGAACGGGTCCTGAGTTTTTGTTATCCAAAAGATTGGGGTTTGTTTTCCTGGCAAGTAATAAGTGATCCTTTACAAGAATGTGGGTCTTGATCAGTAGGAGTATTTATTTATTTTTGAGATAGAGTCTCCCAATGTCGCCCTCGGTAAAGTGCTGTGGCGTCACAGCTCACAGCAACCTCAAACTCTTGGG
The DNA here is from genome assembly GCA_963574655.1 of Perodicticus potto. Taxonomy (NCBI): domain Eukaryota; kingdom Metazoa; phylum Chordata; class Mammalia; order Primates; family Lorisidae; genus Perodicticus; species Perodicticus potto. The sequence continues at coordinate 11,771 of CAUYRH010039392.1, forward strand.
CTTACGCAATTTTCTTGCTTCAGTCTCCCAAGTAGCTGGACTATAGGCGCCCCCCCCCAACAACGCCCAGTTAGTGTGGTGTGGTTATTATTTTTGTCATTGTTGTTGTTTAGCAGGCCCGGGCCAGGTTTGACACCACCTGCCCCAGTGTATGTGGCCGGAGCTCTAACCACTGACCTACTGACACCAAGCCAGTAGGAGTTTTTACTTATTTGTAGTAAAGAAGGAGAATACCAGTGCTATTTTTGTAAAGTAGCATCTCCTCTAGGGAAAGTGGCATAGGTTTCTGTGGGGCAGCAGAGAAAGAAAAGATGTGTCATCATGTGTAGGAGAGGGTTCCTGCTGTGCACGTGGGATTAGTTTGTGTGTGGTGTCAGCACACAGTCTGCATGTTATGGTAATGAAACTATGCCACTTCCTGGGGTGGAGATTTTAGCATAGTAGTGAGAAAGTTTACTTGAGTTTATCTATAGGTTGTCCGTCAGGGGCTAGTTTTAGCCAGGGAGGTAGTTTACAAACAAATGGCTGTAAAATAGGTTGATTGTTTACGTTCCTTGAATTTTTTTTTTTTTTTTGCGGTTTTTGGCCAGGGCTGGGTTTGAACCTGCCACCTCCGGCATATGGGGCAGGCACTCTACTCCTTTGAGCCACAGGCGCTGCCCGGTTCCTTGAATTTTTATAAGTCTCTAGAGCAGGGGTCCTCAAACTATGGCCCGCGGGCCACATGAGTTGGTGTGAATTGTATTTGTTCCCCTTTGTTTTTTACTTCAAAATAAGATATGTGCAGTTTGCATAGGAATTTGTTCATAGTTTTTTTTTTTTAAACTATAGTCCGGCCCTCCAACGGTCTGAGGGACAGTCAATTGGCCCCCTGTTTAAAAAGTTTGAGGACGCCTGCTCTAGAGTCTCCCTCTTTCTATTTATGAATGAATATAAGCTAAGTGAGCACAGTGACTGTATTCTTCATTTTTTAAAGCACCTGATACAATCCCAGTGTTTAGTAGGTACCCAAGGAATACTTGTCAACAGAGTGAATGAAATGAACATCAGACTGGTCCAGATCCTTTCCAAGCCCTTATATGAATTGGCATCATAGTTACCACACTTAACAGCAAGTATATAGGCTTTAACATTTTACCGGAAAGAGAAAATAAATAAATTCAATACTTTATTAAGAATTTTTTTGGAGGAAGTTGTCAGGAAAACTAGAAGCTAAAAATGATTAAAGTAATATATGACAAAAAATTCCATAAAATCAGGGCAGCGCCTGGGGCTCAGTGGGTTGGGCGTAGGCCCCATATACTGAGAGTGGCAGGTTCAAACCCGGCCCCAGCCAAACTACCAAAAAAAAAAAAAAAAAAAAAAATTCCATAAAGTTAGAGAATAATTAAACTTAAGATCTTATCTTTTTGATAGAAAAAGCAAAGTAAAACAAATATATAAAAACAGAAATGGGAAACTATATTGTAAATGGGGTACTTAACAGGCCATTGTTGTGGTACAATTGAATGCTAGTATTTTTAAATAATGACATGAAACAATTCTGTAGCAAGAAAGATACTTTAAGGATGATTTTAAAAAGCATTGAATAAAGCAAGCAGCAAAATTAATTCCTGTCCCTGCTTAAACTGAGCTTGACACAGAGCTGCTAACTTAATGATCCTGAAGTGTCAAGCAAGGGGAAATAAGCTGCTTACTTTTACCATTATTTTTAAAGCTTAGTTTGGAAAGTTAAAGACCAATTCTATAAAGTATAACAGAGAAATAGGGTCAAAGGAACAGATACTGTACCATTATTTGTACACATGATTAAATATTTAGAAAACTCTCCCACCGTAAATGTGAACTACAAATAAGTAGTATTTAGAAAACCCAAAGAAACTGAAAATTACTGGAATTAAGGGGAACTGAATGAATACTATTTAAACCAAAAACACCAGCTCGGCGCCTGTGGCTCAACAGGCTAAGGCACCAGCCATGTACACCTGAGCTGGCGGGTTCGAATCCAGCCTGGACCCGCCAAACAACAATGACGGCTGCAACCCAAAAATGGCCGGGTGTTGTGGCGGGCGCCTGTAGTCCCAACTACTTGGGAGGCGGAGGCAGGAGACTCGCTTGAGCCCAGGAATTGGAGGTTACTGTGAGCTGTGATGCTACAGCACTCTACCCAGGGCGACAGCTTGAGGCTCTGTCTCAAAAAAAAAAAAAAAACCAAAAACACCCAGAAAAAAATTAAGGGGAAAAAAATGCTAAATATCATACACTTCCTTTCTAAATTAATTTTTCCAACTGTATTTGGGGCCCCTAACTTATAGAGTTCATTTGGAAAAATAAACAGACAAAATTGGCAAAGAAAATGCTGAAGAAACTTGCTGGGCACAGTGGCTCACACCTATATCCCAGCTACATGGGAGGCTGAGGCAGGAGGACCACTTGTGCCCACGTGTTCAAGACCAAAAAAAGAAAAAATATGTAAGAAACATTAAAGAAATAACTTTATCGTCTGTGAAAACACTACAAAGCAGAGTTTCTCTGCCTCAACACTTTCAGACCAGATACTTTATTGGGGGGGGGGAGGAGGGATGGTGCCCCTATGCATTATAGGGTATTAGCAATGACTCTGTTCTCTACCCACTAGAAGCCTGCAGCACTATCCAAATTATATCAATAAAAAATACCTTCAGGCTCAGCGCCTGTAGCTCAAGCAGCTAAGGCACCAGCCACATAAACCAGAGCTGGCAGGTTCAAATTCACCCTAGGCCTGCCAAACAACAATGACTACTACAACCAAAAAATAGCTGGATGCCTGTAGTCCCAGCTACTTGGGAGGCTGAGGCAAGAGAATCGCTTAAGCTCAGGACATGGAGGTTGCTGTGAGCTGTGATAACACGGCACTCTACCTAGGGCGACAGCTTGAGGCTCTGTCTCAAAAAAAGAAAAAAAAAAAAAAAACCTTCAGACATTGCTAAATGTTCCCTGGGTGGCAAAAATTGCCCCCAGTTGGGAATCACTGATTATAATGCGACATTTATTAAAACTGTGGCACTGGTAGAAGAAGTCAGTGGGATAGAAGACATACTAAAGGAGGAGGTCCCATATGGAGAAAAAGAAGAATCATTTGGTAAACCGAGAACAACAACTTGGTGGAGAAATAAATTTGGGTATTTCATATAGTATCTAAAGAGACTTCCAGTTCATAAAAGAGTTTAATATAATTTTCAAAGACATCAAAAAAGGTAGAAGAAAATATTATTAATATTAATAAATTACTAGATTATACAAACTTTCTAAGGGTAGAAGAGGAATCATAATTAGAAAGATGGACAGGTTGTATAATTTAAAATTAATACACATCACCAGCTAAAAACTAAAAGGCAGATTGGTAAAAATGTTTGCAGAAGATAAGCAAAAGAACATGGACAAGAGGGAACAAAAATATTAGGCAAATATATGGAAAATATGCCCATATAACAGAAATTATTATAATAAATAGGTAGTAAGCAGTTTTTATCTATGAAAATAACAGAAATTGCAGGGGGAGAGATAGGGGAGAAGTACCCAAAGTTGGAAACCATGGGATGATACTTGCTTTTTCAGATACTTCTAAAAACAGCATAAATGAGTATAAGCTTTTGTATTAAGAATTAAATATGCATTAAGAGTTGTATTAACAGTTAAAAAACTGGCACCTTTGGACCAATGTACAGTAGTCCCTCCTTAAACAAGGGGGATAACTTCTAAGACCCTCAGTGGAAGCCTAAAACCACAAATGGTACCAAAGTCATATATGTACTCTCTCTCTTCTTATAGATAAATCAAACTTTATCATAAGTATTTATCATTTAGGCATAATTTAAGACACTAATAACAATAATTTAAAATAGGACAACTATATCAGTATATTGTAATAAAAGTTATGTGGATGTGGTCTTTTTCTTGTCCTCTCAAAATAATCTTGTTTTTGGACCACAGCTGACTTTAGGTAACTAAAACTATGGAAAGTGAAACTAGGAATAAAGGGGTACTATTTTAATTCTTCTTCTGGTTATCCATCTCAAGAAGGTATTCTCAAATACAGAAAAAGGTATAAGGCTGGGTGCGGTGGCTCATGCCTATAATCCTAGCACTCTGGGAGGCCGAGGTAGGTGGATTGCCTGATCTCACGAGTTCAAGACCTGCCTCAGCTCACAAGTTCGACACCAGCCTTAGCCAAAGTGAGACCTCATCTCTAAAAACAGCTGGGTGTTGTGGTGGGTGTCTATAGTCCCAGCTACTTGGGAGGCTGAGGCAAGAGAATTGCTTGAGCCCAGGAGTTTGAAGTCACTGTAAGCTGTGATGCCACAGAACTCTACTGAGGGCAACAAAGTGAGACTCTGTCTCAGAGAAAAAAAAAAAAAAAAGAAAAAAGGTATAAATGAAGATATTAATCATAACATTATTAAGGAAAGCAAAAAAAGCAGGAAACAATGTGTCTAATCATAGGATAATGGTTAAAATAAGTTGTTATAAACATCACCCTGATACCAAAACCAGGAAAAGACCCAACTAAAAAGGAGAATTTCAGACCAATTTCACTCATGAATATAGATGCAAAAATTCTCAACAAAATCCTAGCCAATAGATTACAGCTTATCATTAAAAAAGTCATATATCATGATCAA
>CAUYRH010039394.1:0-15366 GCA_963574655.1 Perodicticus potto
GCCCAGGAGGTGGTGTTTACTGTGAGCTGTGAGCTTTGGCACTCTACCCACGGCGCGACAGCTTGAGGCTCTGTCTAAAAAAAAAAAAAAAAAAAAAAACAATAGCCAGGCATTGTGGCTGGCACCTGTAGTCCCAGCTACCTGGAAAGCTGAGGCAAGAGAATCACTTAAGCCCAAGAGTTTGAGGTTGTTGTAGGCTGTGATGCCACAGTACTCTACCCAGGGTGACAGCTTGAGACTGTCTCAAAAAATAAAAATAAAATTTACTCTTAAGGAGAAAAAATAGCCTATCAACATTGTATGATAACCTATTTTAATTTAAAAAGGCTTATTTATATACAAAGGCTAGATGGGTATTGAGGTAGACCTAGTTTATATGTGCCCCAGATTCACCTATCCCAACCCAGGCCTTAGCTGCCAATCAGAGAGTTTCAGTCTCCTCATGTCTGTGGTTGTTTCTGCCTACCCTTCAGAGTACATTCAGGTCAGATCTGTGAAGATCCAAGGGAGGCTATCAACTGGCTGACTGCTTCAGGGGGTGGGGTGTTAGTCCCCAGAGCAACATAATCAGTAAACTTCCAGCAGACAAATCCTCTCCATTCCTCTCCAATCTGACTTTTCTAAGGCACGGTGGGCCCACAAAATCTGTCTGAAAGTTATCTAACATGACTAAAAACCAGCCATGTCTTCTTTATAAAGCTATAACCAGCTTTCCCCCTCACTCTTTCCCTCAGACTATACCTCCCATGAAAGCCTTAGCAGCTAAGACTGCCTGCTATTTTCTAGGAAACCAGGGATAATACAAGTACAGAGGGTACCCCAAAAAAGTATATACATTTTGGCTTGGCGCCTGTGGCTCAACAGGCTAAGGCGTCAGCCACGTACACCTGAGCTGGCGGGTTCGAATTCAGCCTGGGCCTGCCAAACAATGACGGCTGCAACCAAAAAATGGCCGGGTGTTGTGGCGGGCATCTGTAGTCCCAGCTACTTGGGAGGCAGAGGCAGGAGACACGCTTGAGCCCAAAAAGTGGAGGTTATTGTGAGCTGTGATGCCACAGCACTCTATCCAGGGTAACAGCTTGAGGCTCTGTCTCAAAAAAAAGTATATACATTTTAAGGAAGAAAAAAACTGTATTAAAGTTGTAATACTCAATATATACCAATAATATCTGGTATCTTGTATATACTGTGATCTTGTACTTCCTACTGGTAGAAGTCAAGCGTGACTTGAGTATTACAATTTTAATATATAGAATGATTGACTGAATAACCAGGATCTTGCTATGCTGCTCTGAGCCGCAAAGAACTCTTCCACCCCTAAAGTATCAGGATTACAGGCATGAGTCACCTTGCCCTCCTGAGGTACCTGTTTTTAAAACATGCTTAACCAATGAAGTCATGTTAGGTTTACTTGTTTAGTTACAGCAAAAGAAAGAACACTTAACACAATTTTCCTTTGTAACAGTGATTGTTAACAATTCTAATGATGTAACCAAAACAAAACAAAAATATCTGACAGACCTTATAGACATAATGTAATCACTCTAGATAATAATGGTCACCATTTTACAGATCATTTATAAAATTATACAACTGAAATACTAATGTATTCATCCATTTTAACTGGTGAGTTGGTGAAATAATATACACTTACTTAAGAACAGTAGCTGCCATCTATTTGGATTCTGAAAACCTAACTGGTTTCAAGGTGTAGAAACATAATCATCTTGTGTTATCAAGAATGTTCTCAACAAAGCCAAGAGACGTTATTTGTCAACTTTTTTCTAGAATAGTTACATTTGGTATCATTCATTAAATTCTTGAGTTTTCTAGCACTGTCCCTTGCAAACTGGCCCAAATGAAGCTTCTACACCTTCCAACAAATTTATTTCTCTAAACTGGTTGTCATTATATTGAGGGGAAAATTCTCTAAACTGGAAATTGTTAATACCTCCTGAAAACATTTCCATGCAGTTACCATGAACTAATACTACAAGGACAGTCTCTGGGTAAACAAATAATATAAATCTAATAATTGTTCATTTTTTTACATTAAAAAGATTCTGATGAAAATCAGAAAGCACTTGTAATTAAAACATAATCAAAACCTCAGTACCAGGCTCAGCGCCTGTGGCTCAACGGGCTAAGGCGCCAGCCACGTACACCTGAGCTGGCGGGTTTGAATCCAGCCCGGACCCACCAAACAACAATGACGGCTGCAACCAAAAAATGGCCGGGCATTGTGGTGGGTGCCTGTAGTTCCCAGCTACTTGGGAAGTGGAGGCAAAAGACTCGCTTGAGCCCAGGAATTGGAGGTTGCTGGGAGCTGTGATGCCACAGCACTCTATCCAGGGTGACAGCTTGAGGCTCTGTCTCAAAAAAAAAAAAAAAAAACCTCAGTACCTAGAGCAGCGCCTATGGCTCATCGAGTAGGGCACGGGCCCCATATACTGAAGGTGGCGGGTTCAAAACCGGCCTCCGCCGAACTACAAAAACAGAAAAATAGCCGGGTGTTGTGGCAGGCGCCTGTAGTCCCAGCTACGGGAGGCTGAGGCGAGACTCGCCTAAGCCCAGAAATTGGAGGTTGCTGTGAGCTGTGTGACGCCACGGCACTCCACCGAGGGCGATAAACTGAGACTCTGTCTCTACAAAAAAAAACAAACCCCAGTACCACCAATTTAATTGACTCTTTAGTAGCTATAATGTAAGGGGAAAAAATGTTTTCTTTATTCCCAACTACAAAGTTGCAAGGATAAACTAGCCCATTTTACTTATTTTATACAAAAAAAAGTATGATTCTCTAAGGGTCTTCTGGGGACATTAACATTTAGTGTTTCCTCTTATTTTCCATACGAATCTCACCGTGATATGGACTATATTGTGTTCCCCTTAAATTCATAATGTTGACACCCTAACATTATGGAGATGGGGGCCTCTAGGAACAATAAAGGCTATATGATGTCATGAGAGTGGGACTATGTGAGTACTCAGCAAGATAGCAGCTGTCTATAAGCCAGAAGAGAGCCCTCACTAGAAACTAGCCATGCTGGTATCATGATCATGGACTTCTACCCTCCAGAACAGTGAGGAAATAAATCTGTTGTTTAACCGTCTACAGCATTTTGTTATGGCTGCCCTAGCAAACTAATATATTCCATCATAAGGACACTAAACAGTAGAACTGTTTCAATGGCAGTCTGTTTCTCTGGTCTAGAAGCACTCATATTTCATCTATCCTTTAAAAATTTAGCAGAAGTCAGAAAAAGAAATTGTTAGCTGTATCAGCCAATTGGACATTATAATCTGAAGAATCTATGACTAAATATTGTTAATGGCAATCACCATTAGCCCTTTATCTTCACACTTTCATATGCTTTCTCATTTACTCTTCCCAACAACCCTACGTTAACAGGTATCAACTCCCCTTACAAATGAGAAAACTGAAGTTTCTCAGAAAGTTGGAAAAAGAGTAGAACAAACAAATTTGTGTATAAAGATTGGTCATCTCTAAAACACATCAGTGGTGAACATTTTAACGAGGATACATGAAGAACAAAACAATTCAAATGCTCAATTTATTGTCATTCACTATAAAACACTCTCATACACGAGGCTACCCAAACAAAAATGTCTACCTAACTTACGATTATATTATCCAAACATTTTAAATTTATAAAAGCAGCAGTTCACCAGGTAATAAAAGACAGAGAAGTTATTTCATACAGAAAGATACAAATTTACTTAATATTCAAAGACAATTCTTGTCTCAAGCCTATATACAAATAGGCAGAATTTATTTACCTGTAGAGAGTATACATCTGATCTAGTGAACCAGAACACTTACCAATAACATTATGTTTTGAACTGAAGGGATCGACAATCGTTTGATCTCTGTAACTTCGAAAACCTTGGATAATCACCTATTAAATAAAAGATACTTTTGAGAACACACAAAGGAATCACTTATAAACATTTTTCTTTTGCATTTCTTTCATTTCTTGTCTCTCATTGAAAGCAAGATAAAAACTTTCAATTTCGTGTAACAAAAATTCATCTTGGCAAGTAGTGACTAAAAATCTGCTGTCAACAGTCCGTTTAGCAGTAACTTGTGCCAGTGCAGTCATAGTGAGTGATCTCCTAGGGTTCCAAAGTCAAGGGCCCCGCAGGTGGCTAATGGAACACTGAACACTGCAGGACTGCAGCAAAACTGGATCGAGCAGGCAGACTTCCAGCTTTCCTGACTCCGGCCCAGAGAGCGGGCCCGGCACAGCCGCCAGCCGGAAAAAGCCAGCGTCCCAAAGGAGTGCTCAGAGTCCCACACAGCCGATCGAAAATCTTTCCCAAGTTACGTGAATGGGCTCATTTTTGTGAAGGACCCTGGCGCGGGAAGCCCGTCTTGACAGAAGTAAACAGCTGAAGGAGGCGGGGCGGCACACTACTCCAGGAGGAGGGTCCCTCTGCCGCGGCGGGCACCTCCCGGGGGGAGGCCCCGGGTTACAGCGGACACCCAGCCGGTGCCCCGGGCTAGAGGCCGCCCTTCTGCCCATCTCGTGCACACGCCTGAGCGAAGCCATTGCTGCAGACAGCGCGGCCCTTCCCGCCGTTGCCGCCCCGGCCGCTCCCCTCGGGCTGCCCAGGAAGGCCCGGCCCTGCAAGGGGCCCGCCTCGCTGGCCCCTCTCCACCTCTCCCAAGACCGGGCTGCAGAGCAGGGCACCCCGCAGTCCGGGCGCTAGCGAGCCGCAGGTCGTTCCCCTCCCCCAGAGCCCCGTCCAGCCCCGGTCCACCCTGCGGCGAGAGGTGAAAGGCCGCGCGAGTCGCGCGGCGACACCCCCACCTCAAGAAGCGGTTCTCGCCGGCCCAGGAGGGGTGGGAGGGGCGCGAAAGCCTTACCTGCTTTATGTACATGGCTCCGCGCCCCTAGCCGGGTGGAAGACCTCCCCCCGGAATACCAGCAGCGCGGCCCCTCCGTCAGGTGAGGCGCCTACGAGACCCCTCCCCCACGGCTCCGTTCGCTCCGCTCCAGCCAAACAAAATGGCGGCGCTCGTAGAGGTGGAGCCCGCGCCTCGGGCGGAACCACCGCGCAGCCCGCGCAGGGAGTAGGGGGGATCAGGTTCAGGTGGGCTCTTTCCTCTCGGCAGAAGTAGCCTTCTACGGCCTTATTAGGTAGACTTCGTTTTATTCTGGAACTGTATGCTTACTCTTTCCTGAGACTTAGTTGTAAGCTTTGCTCGGAAAAGCTGCGACCGTAAGGTAGGCCTCTTCTACCTCCGATCGCGTAGCCAATGGTCGCGTCCATAAGAGGGTAAAAGTTCGGCGCCAAAGCCAAGTGCGATACTCTGGAGCCAGTAGCTGAGCCGGCCGGTGGGCACGTGGTCCGTGGTTGTTTAAAAAAGCGGACCCCTTTTTTAAAAAGCTTCACCTGGAGCCGGCGGAATGCAGGTCACGGCTAGGATTCTGCGAGTGGAATCCCAGCTGCTCCATTATTCCCCCTTGTTCTCCCTGGGAACGTTTACCGTCTTAGAACGCCCCCCACTGGCTCCAAACCGCCCACTTGCAGGACACCCCTAAAGGGTCTTGTCTACGATGGAAAATTTGTTTTAATAATGTTGTAATTAATACCCGGGAAGCTATTACTGCTCTACCATGTGCTATAAATCTAGACACGTCTGTACAGTTGCACGAAAAAAGATTTAAGTGAGGCTAAAAGCTCGAAGCATGCTCCCAACTCGCTCCCTCTCTCTCTCCAGCCTAGTCGCAACTCTGTGTATGTGGTCAGCAGCAGTCGTGAGGGAAAGAAAAAAAACAAAAACATTTGTTTAGAATTTGGATCTCTGGGCTGCACTGCTGGGACTAGAACAAAATAACTAAACCCGCCCACCCGCCTTCACCACGCAACCTGCTCCGGTTGGCAGTTCTGGCCTTAATTCCAGATTGAACTTTTTTTTTCTTTTTCGAGACAGAGCCCATGTCGCCCTCAGTATAGTGCTGTGGTGTCAGAACTCACAGCAACTCAAACTCTTGGGCTTAAGCGATTCTCTCACCTAAGCCTCCCAAGTAGCTGGGACTACAGGGGCCTGCCACAACGCTTGGCTATTTTTTTTGTCCCAGTTGTCATTGTTGTTTAGCAGGCCCAGGCTGGGTTCGAACCTGCCGGCCTCGGGGTATGTGGCTGGCGCCATAACCACTGTGCTATGGGCGCTCAACCAGATTGAACTTTTTCTTTTTTTTAGAGACAGAGTCTCACTTTATCACCCTTGGTAGAATGCTGTGGCGTCACAGCTCACAGCAAACTCTAACTCCTGGGCTTAAGCGATTCTCTTGCCTTAGCCTCACGAGTAGTTGGGACTACACGCGCCTGCACAGGGCCCGGCTATTTTTTTGTAGCAGTTTGACCGGAGCTGGATTCGAACCTGCCACCCTCGGTATATGGGACTGGCGCTCTACTTACTGAGCCACAAACGCTGTCCAAGATTGAACTATTTTTCATAGCATTCTCTCTACAAAAAAATCTAAAATTTAGCCCAGTAGGACTGAGAGTGTGGTGGTGAAAGCACATATAATGAAAATAAGATGGAATCTGTCAGGCTAGGGCAGACTTGAATTAGTTGGTCTGGTCAGTTTTGGTCCTGCCCAACCTTCACCCCCCATCTCCCAATCTTACTGTTTCTTTCTTTCTTTTTTTTTTTTTTTTTTGAGACAGAGCCTCAAGCTGTCACCCTGGATAGAGTGCTGTAGCATCACAGCTTACAGCAACCTCCAATTCCTGAGCTCAAGCGAGTCTCCTGCCTCTGCCTCCCAAGTAGCTGGGACTACAGGCGCCCACCACAACTCCCGGCCATTTTTTGGTTGCAGCCTGAGTCGTTATTTGGAGAGCCCTGGGGGCTGGATTCGAACCCGCCAGCTCAGGTGTACGTTGCTGGCGCCTTAGCCCATTGAGCCACAGGCGCCCAGCCTACTGTTTCTTTTCTTTTCTTTTTTTTAAGACAGAGTCTCATTTTATCACCCTGGGTAGAGTGCTGTGGCATTTCAGCTCACAGTAACCTCAAACTCGTGGGCTCAAGTGATTCTCTTCCCTCAGCCTCCCAAGTAGCTGGGACTATAGATGCCTGCCACAACGACTGGCTTTTTCTTTTTTTTTTTTTTTAGAGACAGGGTCTCCCTCTTGCTCAGACTGGTTTCGCAACTCCTGAACTCAGGCAGTCCACCTGCCTGAGTCTCCCAGGTGCTAGGATTATAGATGTGAGACACCATGCTGGCCATTCTTACTGTGATAAATTTAGCTCCCACCCTAAAGATGCTGTCTTGAGTAGTTTAGGTGGATTTATTTATAATATTTAGGATTAACTTTTGAATTTGAATGTTATTTTGGATCATGAGTTACACCGATTATTGCTTACTATGGATCATGGGTGCAGCCAATTATTAAGGGTTAACATGGTCTTCACTTTGAACTCAAAGGTATAAAACTGTAATTTTGAAAATGAAAGAACGAAACAGTCTTGGAGAAGCTGCTCTCACTCTTCTCCAGAATCCTGGCCTTCTGACAAAGTTTGATGGACCTATCCTTGCCTCTGCATACTGGCTGACAGTGACAGGTGGCCAGACCCTCTTGGTCTGGTAACAGTGGTGGCACACCTGCAGTCCTACCTATCAGGAAGGGTCACCCAGTAGTTGAGGTTACAGTGAACAGGCCCAGGCCGTAGTGCTCCAGTCTGGGTGACAGAGTGAGACTCTGTCTCTAATATAAAAAGAAAAACAAGAGAACTCTTTAAACATTTTACATTGGAATTAGCATCTACCCTGTAAATTTGTGGGGTTTTAGGCGTATTAATATTCTGGTGCCTAATCTAGAAAATGAATATTCTATAACTGCTTTATATTTAGAATGAAAAATGGGACATATAAGGTAATCCTGATTACCTGTAAATTTCATATACAGATATATGTATAAGAATGAAAGGATGGTCACCAAAACATTCATGATGGTTTTCACAGTGATGGATTTTTACTTTCTTCCTTAGATTTTTCTATATTAAGTGAATCTTACACAATTTGTTTATATAATTTATATAGGCAAAAAAAAATAAAGATCAGTGAAAACCTAAAATATCAAAAAGGTGATTTTGAGATTTAATGCAATCATTTTAGTTATATTTATGTATTTATTGTCTGTACAGGAGTATCAGTCTGAGAAGGGATGTTATTTTGTTCCTATTGTTTCCTTAGTAACTAGTTCACAGAAAGTACTCAATAAATATTTAAAAGCTTGAATTCTCTCCCTCTACCAGGAGGTTTAGTGTTTTCTGTATTCTTTTCTGTAAATCAATTCTGTCTTACCACGGAAGAGTGGGGTGGGGGAAATACTGTAATGAAGAATAATAAAATATATGTATTTAAGAAGAAAAAATAAATAAATAAATAAATATTTAAAAGTGAAAAAACACAGTAGCAAAGTACTTAACTACAGTGCTTGGCTCATATATGCCAGCTATCGGTATTTAAAGGCTCCCCACAGCCCCTTTCCACCTGCCTCCCATGTCCCTTGGTTGCATTGTTCACTATTCTTTTCTGGAAATCTGTAGATGCAGAATATAATGATCTTCTTTAGCAAGGATGAGTAGTTCATCAAACCCAGGAACTATCTGGGGCAAAGGGTCGCTCCCAAATGAAATTGCCACCATAAAGCAGAATACCAATCACACAATTCATACTTGCCCTTAGCCAAGCAAATGAAAACTGCTGCAACCTTTTTATATGAAGACATCCCAGTAAAAACACATAGCATCAGTTCCTCCTCGGTGTTTTTACTTCTCTTCCCCAACCCTATCTCAGATTGATTCAACATGATCCCAAGACACACTGGAGTGGAAGAGGGGGGAAAAAGGTGAACTAATCATAAAGTCTCTTTAAGAATGGAGCCTTGTTAGTTCCAAAGCACAGATACAAAACAATCTTAATCCCTTTCATTTGTGTAGCTGTAACAGTTTCAAAGTGCTATATCATATGTGTGGTCTCCCTTAGACCACTACACATGATACCCTTTCTCACTATGATGCTATGAAGAACAGGGGCACTTATTATTCCATATTAGACCAGAAACCCAGGGGTCTTATGCCGATCCCATTTTACGAGTTCTGTGACTTGGCTGGGCATGATGGTTCACATGGGCTCAGGAATTCAAGGCCAACCTGAGCAGGAGTGAAACCCCTAGCCAGATGTGGGGGCACACTCCTGTAGTCCCAGCTGCTCCAGAGGCTGAGGCAAGAGGATTGCTCAAACCCAAGACTTTGAGGTTGCTGTGAGCTGTGGCACCAAGCCACTTTACCTAAGGTAACAGAGTAAGACTCTGTCTCAAAAAAACCCCACAAATTCTGTCACTTGAAACATGCCATTTTACTATGTGGTCTAGTATTCTTGTACTTAAAATGGGAATATTCTCTGTTTCTAGGCAGAAAAGATGCAGACAGAGTTCTGCCCCAACAAGGAGTCAGTGCTGAGAGCTCAACTTTGGGGGTCTGGGTCACATCCCGGCTCTATCGCTTGCTGACTTGTATGACGTGAGGAAAATTAACCTGTAAAGGCCTCAGCGTCTTCATCTATAAATGAGGACTATAATGATAACTATGGAAATTTCTGTGCAGAGAAATTGAGATATGTAAAATAACTGGCATAAGAGATAACGTAAGCTATTTTTGTTATTAGTTCATAATGAATATTGCATCCGGCCAGTCCCTGGGAAAAGACAACAGACAGCTAAATTGAAAGGTCAAAATGACAGGAGAAACCGACCAAAAGACTCTGGACCCTCTCCATTATTCATTCATTTATTGTCTCATTCATTCAACAGATATTTACTGAGCAGCTCTGGCATGAACGTGTCTTTATAGTGTCAAGGAAGAAGCACCTCTTCCTCTGCCCTCTTACGTTCATGGATTGAGGGCCTATGAATTAAACTCAGACTGACCCATTAGCGGGAGAAAAACAGATCTTAATCACATACATACATATGGCAGTTCACAAAGAATGGGAATTCAAAGGTGTAGTTAGATTTTGGAGTGTTTCAGATTACAAAAAAAGAAGAGCAGTTAGAATTTGAAGCTTATATACTATTTTAATAGATGAAGAAGGGCTCGGCGCCTGTGGCTCAATGGGCTAAGGCGCTAGCCACATACACCTGAGCTGGTGGGTTCGAATCCAGCCTGGGTCCGCCAAACAACAATGACGGCTGCAACCAAAAAAATGGCTGGGCGTTGTGGCAGGCGCCTGTAGTCCCAGCTACTTGGGAGGCAGAGGCAGGAGACTCGCTTGAACCCAGGAATTGGAGGTTGCTGTGAGCTGTGATGCCACAGCACTCTCTCCAGGGTGACAGCTTGAGGCTCTGTCTCAAAAAAAAAAAAAAAATAGATGAAGAAGAAGAGGGAGAAGAGCACTTATGGGAAGGCAAATGACTTTGAGCTTAATCTAATTTGATATGTAAGTGAAGCTGTACCATCTTTGGCTGCCTCTTTCTCTCTCCTAGGCCCAACATGGTCTGTTAGCCATGGCCACAGACCCCTCTGTGTCACACATAGATTTAAACATGTCATAACAAATTTAGTTTGAAGATCTTAATTGGCTTTTATTTCTGATTCTAGAATCAGGCAGCCTTCATTCTATGAAATAGAGTGAGTTTTCTGAGCAGCCGAGCAAAAGAGCTTGACTTTATAATAGACAGAAAAGAGCTGAAGAAAGCAGAAGCAGAGAACAAAATGTGGATTAATCATTTCCAAGTTGCTATCCTTGTAAAGGTTAAACCAGAGGAACATCCTCATCATGCCAGCTAAAACTGGCCTGTTTGGGGATTTAACTAATATCTATCTCTATCTCTCTTTCTCTCTCTCTCTCTCTCATCAGATTGAAACAATTTAGTTTTTGTCCTGGTGATGAGTGGCTCCATTTTGGTTTGGTCTGTTGGGCCTAGTGCAGGAGCTTGGTTCAAACCAACAACCTCTTATACATTTTATTTAACTAACCTAAGAGCTAATGCTACAAAACTTCTAGATAAAAGCATAGGAGTAAATTTTGGTGACCTTGTGTTAGGCAATGATCTCTTAGGTATAATACCAAAAGCACAAGTGACAAATAAAGTGATAAGGTGGTAAATTGTACTTTACCTGAACTATTAGGCATTAAAAGAAGTGAAAAGACAAGTCACAGGCTTGCAGAAAATATCTGTAAACTACAAACCTGACAGTTTATATTTCTATATGTATGCCCACAAAATAGAAAGAACTCTTATGACTTAACAATAAGCAAATAAACCATTTTAAAAATGAGCAAAGGATTTGAATATATGTTTCTCCAAAGATAGCCAAATGGCCCATAAACACATGAAAAGGTGTTCAACCTCATTAGTCATCAGGTGAATTGCAGTCAAAACCACAGTCAGATACCACTTTATATCCACTAGGATGGCTAAAATACAAACATAACAGGTGTTGGCTAGGATATGGAGAAATTGCAACCCTCATATGTTGCTGGTGGAATTATAAAATGGTACTGCCACTTTTATTTAGGTAGTTCCTCAAAATGTTAAATATAGAGTTATGCAATCCAGTGATTCCATTCCTAGATACAGAGTGTTGGGCCTCCGAAACTGATACCCTAAAGACTGGCATTTTAACATGCTAAGAGGCCTTGAAATCTGTCTCAGAATCAAGATCCCTCTAACCCCTGCCTTCTATCTTTTCCTGATCTGACCAAAACAACTTCTTTCCAAAGAAGGAGTTTGAGGATCTTAAACTCTTTCCTGGGATGTCATCAAATAATCAACAAAGATCAACCACTAGAGAAAAGGCTGGAAGTCATCACCATGCCCAGGCAAACTTTTTATCTGTTGGACTGAGGGCAGCCCCAGAAGATCACCTGAGAGATCTTCTCTGCATAATGAGACGTTTGTTCCTGTGTAGTTCCTCTTCTCACCTTCACATGGCGTGGGCTTCCATTCATTCTCGCTTGTGATGTACTGCCCTCAAACCAGGTGTCTACATTTTTTATGCCTCCCTTCCCCTAAGAAAAGAGTATATAAGATTCTGTACAAAACTAGATTGTTGGGTAATCATACTCTTGCCATTCTCCCATGCTATCTATACATGTTAAAATAAAAGTTTGTATCTGTTTTCTCCTATTGATCTGTTTTTTGACAGGTGATTTTTCAGTGAACCTTCAGAGAGCAAAGGGGAAGTTTTCCATTGGCGCCTGAAATACTGCAGACATAAAAACATAATTATACACACACACAAATGTGTTATCAAAACCACAAGGGGTCTCATTCTAGGTCCAGTTACTCATTGCACAAAGATCCAATTATTGACATGAGGATTTTCAAGGAAGAAAGGAATTTTTAATACAGCAGACCTCTGGTGAGAGAACAGAGGAGCTGCCTCAAATCTGTCTCTCACACTAATGAAGCTCATGGGCTTTTAAAAGGCCATGTGCATTGGGGCAGGTCAAGGGGGATGGTGAGGGCTGGCCTCCAGAAGTCTGCCCTGGGACCTTCAGAAACTCAACTCCTTTGTCTTGCAGAAAATCCATCATTTGGGGGAAACAATTGAAATGATCAAGTAGTTAAGGGAAATAGTTATAAAAAATATATAGGGGGTCAGTGAAATTTATTTATAGATTTGGCTACAAATGTTCATAGCAGCATTATTCTTTTCATAGCTAAAAAGTGGAGAAACAACCTAAATGTGCATCAGAATATGGCCTATCCAGATAATAAACATTATTAATAAATATATGCTACAAAATGGATGGATCTTAAAAACATTATGCTAAGTAGAAAAATCCAGTCATGAAGAGCATGTTATATAAATGTAAAATTCCGTTTATATAACACGTCCAGAATAGGAAAATCCATACAGATAAAATATATGAGTGACTACCTGAGGCTGGGGATCAGATGGGAAGGTTTGGAAATAGGGATGGGATACAAGGGGTTTTGAGGGGGGAAGGGAGGAAAATGTTTGAGACCAGCCTGGGCTTAAGTGACTCTCCTGCCTCAGCCCCCCCTAGTTCTGGGATTACAGGTGTGAGTCACCATGCCCAGATGTACCGCTCTTTGAATATAGTTAAAACTACTGAACCAGGTCTAAAAAAAACAAAAGAATTATTAGTTTTAAAACCCTTTAATGCAGACATTGTATCATCTTTTTTTTGGTTATAAAACTATGAAACACTTCATTCAGTTATTTTCTCAAAAGCAACTCTATCTCTCTTACTTTTTAACCAAATAAATTTGAGTTGTTTGACCCTGAAATCTTTGAACATTTTAAAATTCAATATGATTAAGGGTTTTTGTTTGTTTGTTTTGAGACAGAGTCTCACTATATTGCCACCAGTAGAGTGCCATAGCATCACAGCTCACAGCAACCTCAAACTCTTGAGTTTAAGCAATTCTCTTGCCTCAGCCTCCCCACCACAGTGCCCAGCTATTTTTTTGGTTATAGTTGTCATGGTTGTTTAGCAGGCCCCGGGCTAGGTTTGAACCCACCAGGCTCGGTGTATGTGGCCGGCACCGAAACCACTGAGCTATGGCTCTGAGCCACAATTAAGGTTCATTTTATACCATTATCCAAACACCACAATGGTTAAAATTAAAAATCTGACAACACTAAATGTTGGCATGGTCTTGGGACAACTGAGACTCTTATCCAATCATGACAGAAATATGAAGTGGTGCAACCGCTTCACAAAAAGTTTTAGTTTATTACAAAACTAAACATACATCTACTCTATGACCTGGCAAGTTCACTTATAGGTACTTGCCGAAAATGAAAATATATGCTCACAATACAATAAATTCAAGTAGGGGGAAGAGAGGAGGGTAGAGGGAGAAGGAAAAAGTGAGTAAGCTCTCACCTAACAGGTACAAGGTAGGGGTACACAGCACACCTCCTGGGTGAAGGGCTCAACCACATCTTGTACTTTTGCCTAACAAATGCAAACAATGTAACCTAATCATTTGTACCCATATATTAATCTGAAATAAACAAAAGTAAAGACAAAAAAAAAGAAAATATATGCTCACAAAGACCTGTCTAGAAATGTTTATAGCAGTTTTATTCCTAATGGCCCCAAACAGGAAACAACCTAAATGTCCATCCACAGATGACTGAGTCAAAAAAATTCATGCACAGCTATACACTGAGAAAATGAAGAAATGAACTACAGATATATACAGTGATATGGATGAATATCTGAAATATTACACTGAATGAGAGAGGCTGTCTCTAAATGAATATATACTGTATAATTCTATGTAGGTGAGGTTTTAGAACAGGTGAAATAAATCTACGGTGGAAAAAATAGAGAAGTGATTGCTACGGGGAGGGTCAGAGGGAACTGGGAAGGGACATAAGGAAATTTTCTGGGGTCTGATTGTAGTGTTCCATATTTTTATAGGGGTTTAGGTTCCAAGGTTTATGCATTTTCTAAAATTCAGTGACTATTCACTTAAGAAGTTGGCATGTCATTGTATATGAATTTTACATCAAAAGAAAGAATATGAATATTCTAGTTAATGATATGAATGCTGAAGTACTTGAGGGGAAGAAGTGCGTATATGCTGATGCCTGCAACTTACTTGGAAATGCATCCAGAAAAGTAGACAGATTAATGGATGGGAGGTCGATGGACAGAGTGAAGAAACTGATCAAAACAATCCCACCCCTTTAAGCTGGCGACGCCATCTTCCAGTAATTCACCAAAATGACAAACACAAAGGGAAAGAGGAGAGGCAGCCGATACATGTTCTCTAGGCCTTTTAGAAAACATGGAGTTGTTCCTTTTATTTTGCAGGTTTTTTTTTTTTTTTAAGCTGGGCTGGATTTGAACCCACCACCTCTGGCATATGGGTCGGTGCCCTACTCCTTTGAGCCACAGGTGCCACCCAGAAATTCCTTTGGCCACATATATGCAAATCTACAAGAAAGATAGAAGACTTCAAGGGAATGGGAACTGTTCAAAAAGGTATGCCACACAAATGCTCCATGACAAAACTGAAAGAGTCTACACTGTTACCCAGCACGCTGTTGACATTGTTGTAAACAAACAAGTTAAGGGCAAGATTCTTGCCAAGAGGATTAATGTTCATATTGAGCATATTAAGCACTCTAAGAGCCAAGATAGCTTCCTGAAATGCGTGAAGGAAAATGATCAGAAAAAGAAGCCAAAGAGAAAGGTACCTGGGTTCAACTAAAGTGCCAGCCTGCTCCACCCAGAGAAGCCCACTTTGTGAGAACCAACGGAAAGGAGCCTGAGCTCCTGGAACCCATTCCCTATGAATTCATGGCATAATAAGCATATAACATAGCACACAGGAGTA
>CAUYRH010039400.1:0-21640 GCA_963574655.1 Perodicticus potto
TAATGCACACTAATATGTTCCTTTTGGAAGGACATTTGGAGAATACTTAGAGATCTAAAAATTGACCTGCCATTCAATCCTATAATTCCTTTACTAGATATATACCCAGAAGACCAAAAATCACGTTATAACAAAGACATCTGTACTAGAATGTTTATTGCAGCCCAATTCATAATTGCTAAGTCATGGAAGAAGCCCAAGTGCCCATCGACCCACGAGTGGATTAATAAATTGTGGTACCTGTATACCATGGAATATTACACAGCCTTAAAGAAAGATGGAGACTTAACTTCTTTCATGTTTACTTGGATGGAGCTGGAACATATTCTTCTTAGCAAAGTATCTCAAGAATGGAAGAAAAAGTATCCAATGTACTCAGCCCTACTATGAAGCTAATTTATAGCTTTCATATGAAGGCAATAACCCAATTATAGCACAAGAATATGAGGAAAGGAGCAAGAGAGGGGAGGGGGAGGGGTGAACTTGGGGTGGAGGGAGGATAATTGGTGGGGCCACACCTACGGTAGATCTTAGAAGGGTACAGGTGAACCTTACTAAATGCAGAATACAAATGTCTTCATACAATAACTAAGAAAATACCATGAGGGCTATGTTAATCAGTTTGATGAAAATAGTTCAGATTATATATGAAACCAGCACATTGTACCCCTTGATTGCACTAATGTACACAGCTATGATTTAATAATAAAAACAATAAAAAAAAGAAGAACCCTGACTCACACACCATCCAAAAGGGTGCGCTTTTTCCAAGACTGTGAATAATGTTCCTTATATATTCTTCAGGACATTTCATAATTTTAGTTGTTACATACAAGCCTAAAATCCATTTCTCACCAACTTTTGCATATGGTATGAAACAAGGATCAAGGGTCATTTTCTTGAGGGTAAACATCTAACAGTTTTTGCACAGCACTTGTTGAAAGTCTATTCTTTTTCCATTCAATGACTTTAGAGCATTTGCCAAATGTCATTTGATTACCAAGGCTGATAAGTCACAAGATCAAAAGTCAGAAAGCAGGGAACCCAGGAATGCTGATGGTACCGTCCAGTTTCAGCCAGAAGGCCTACAGGCTTGAGACCGAGGAAAACCAATGTTTCAGGTCAAGTCTGAAGACCACTCATGTAGGTGTGGGTCTGTTTCTGGACACTTGATTCTATTTATTAATATATAAATTTATTGTTATGCTACTGTATCATTATTACTATAGCTTTATACTCAGTATTAAAACAATGTAAAGTTTTCCATTTTTTGTCCACCAAATAAAAGAGGAGGAAACATTTACTAGATTATGGTATGAAACTAAATTATTCTTACTTTAAAACCAAAGAATACAATGGCATAATATTATAAGACAATAATTCACCTGAATGTAGGTACAAAAATATTCAGTATTAACCAAAAATGTACGCAACATGATTAGTCAATAGGAAAATGCAAATCAAAACAATTTGATTCCACTCCTCACATATTGATATAACTCAAGATTGAAGAAAAAACCCTGATAATACTAAGTGCCAGTGAGGATGCAAAATAAGTAGAATTTTCATATGTTGTTAATGCAAAAGGGTACAGTCACTTTGGAGAGTGATTGGGTACTTTCTTGTCGATTTAAACACGTCACATGACCTATTGATTTCACTGCTAGATATTTACCCAAGTTATAAGAAAATTTAAATTTATACGGAAATCTGTACACAATATCTATAACAGCTTAATTAGTATTTGCCAAGCATATATACTAATTGTCTCCTTCCATATGGAGGCAACTCTCTCCATATGGAGATAACCTGTATCTCCCTTACCCTGGTAATTACCTAAGTGAATAAATTTGTCAAAACTCATCAAAATGCATACTTTAAATTGGTGAGTTTTCTTGTATCTTAATCATACCTCAATATACTACGATGAGAAATGCTCTGACCATTTTTAAAATGGATTGCTGTGTGGAAGGAGATTTTAAAGGAGCTGGAGGGAAGTGGCTTGGTAAGAAAAATAGGATTATTAAAGCCACAAGTACTTTGATTTCCATATGTTCAGTTTAATGAGCAGTGCCAATTTGATAGGGGCTTCAAGAGCATTTATATAACCTTGAGTCCTTTGACTCTGATTTTTTTACTTACTATAATTGTCTAAAAAAAATGAAAATTTCTGCCTTCTAGGGAGATAACTTCATGCTGGGTTAATTCACGTCTTTAATGGAACAAATTACGTTTTTCAAATACACATAGTTTTATTTGGAAAATCAGTACCTGTTGAATCATACTGTTTGTTACAGAGTACATTATTATTTTGAAATTCTATGTTTTGCTGAATCCACAAACATTTTATTTCTTCTGAACACAACAATCACTTTGACGAAAGGACAAAGAAAGTCACAGTACTCTAAAGCAGGGGGAGAAACTGGGTCCTTTTAAAATTCAACTTCTTTGAAAGATAATAGCTGAGAAACCACTGTACATGTGCATTCAATACCTTTCATTTAGCATGGCTGTCTCTTCAAAAACTTATTTTCAACTTCTTTCACGTCCATAATACAGACATACAGAAGATATTATCAACAAATATCACCAATGGTGAAGATGAAACATCAGGGGAAAATGTATTTAAAGAACAATAGAAATAAAAATCATTGGTGAAGACTTGTCCACATAGCACACAAATACAAAAGCAACTATCTACAATTTAAAATATATTAATATTTCCTGCCCCCAAGTTACAACACAAACCAGATTATTTCCAAGAATAAGGACTCTAAATTACTTTTCAGATCCTCACTTAATTTTTATACTTACTGATTCTTTTTTATGCAGTTACACATTAGGAATCAGAAGAAAATGAAAAGAGCATAAATTTGAAAACCATAGAACAGTTTGTAGCATATTGCTATCCGAAAAAGAATCAGATCTAGTAAATACCAGTGTATGTCAAGTTAGAAAACATTCTTCATTCAAAGGAGTAACAAGAAAAAAGGGAAATGAATTCCTCACTATCCAGTAACTATAGCTGACAATAGAATTCTGCTGAAACTGTTTTCCAATTAGATAGAGACAAATACAAAAAAACATAAATCACCTATGGATGATGACAGAGAGAAAAATGTTGAAAGATTCACCAAAGATTTTTCCCTTACAAAAATACTGACTTCATGAGTAAATACTATGAATTTAAAATAAGACAGTTATGTTCATTAAGTTTCACACTCAAAAATAAAAATAGAAATTAAATATTTAAGTAATTTATGGAGAACAAGGCACTGATTTTAAACATTTTAAATATACAATTCATAATTACGTGAAATTTTAAAAATTTGTAGAAGCCATCCCAAAAGAATTAAAGTTTGGGGATGAAAGAATCTCAAAGAAAGTTTAGAGGAAATATTATTTTTAAAATCAAAATTCAACAAGAGTAACAAACTCAATGCCTACAAAGCCCAAGGTACTTAAAGGAGTAAAGTAAACAAGATATAAAAACAATCATGAATGGTTGGTCATTGTGCAAACAGGAGCAGAAATGTCTCATCTCAAGGGAGTAGTATCCATGTAGCCGTACAGCTCCAGCCAGTGTTTCCCTATAGGAATATAGGCCCATTATTCTCAAAGTTTTTGAATTTTAATCAGAAACCAGAAATTTAGATTTATGTATGAAATATCCTAGCTGCTTAAATGATAGCAATTATTGCCCACCCAGAATCCACTTTACTTCTATCTTTCTGAAGAAAACTGAGGTTAACGCCCAAATAGGGCATAAGATTCTTTAGGTTTTATAACCCAAGTTGTCTCATGTAGGCAAATAGGACATTAAATATACAATGAAGCTTCTTCTTGCCTTTTTTAATATGAGACAGCATACATTTCTTATAGTTTATGCCAGTTTAAAGTGTTGACTATTTGCAGCTAAAATCATTTTAAATTATACAGAACATACCTTTTTTTAAAAAGTAGAGTATCAATGTCTTTATATAGTGATTATGAAAATGCTATGAGGGCTATCTCTCACAGTACGATCAAAATGTTTCTGATTGTATATGAAGCACATTCTGCCCTATGATTGCACGAATGTACACAATTATGATTTAATAAAATTATTAAAAAAAATAAAAAGTATATAAAATCAGAAAATGGTAAATATTGATATATTGAATTTTTCTGACTAAAAACTGATCCTACACTTAGAGCTACTTAACCTGAAATGTTGTGGTTGAATAAAAAATATATTGAGCATATTATTTGAAAATGTAACTAGTACACTTATATAAAAATAAATCTTCTGTTTTCTATTTACTAACTCTTTAGACACCACACACATATATATATAGACATGCCTATATATGTGTATATATATATATATATATGCTTGTGTATGTGTTTATTTGCTTGTGTTTGTATGGTCAAAAAAGTAGCTCAGAGCATTTAAGTTATGACCTCTGAAATACAGAATACAAAACATAAATTTTCTGCTATATGATTATGTTAAGAATGATAAGTATGCTTTCAGCCCTTCCATCAATTGTATATGAAGGTAAAAATTAGCTGGGCACAGTGTCCTATAATCCTAGCATACCGGTAGGCTCAGACAGGAAGATCACTTGAGCCTAGGTGTTTGAAGTTGCAGTGGGCTACGATGACATCGCTGCACTCTAGCCCAGGTAACAGATTGAGATTCTGTCCCAAAAAAACGTAAAGTAATTGAAGCTGTGGCTGAAAGGTACAAGCAGAGTTCATTAGCAGAAGAACGATACTATAAAACAAAAACAAAGTGGAAAGAATAAACAACCATTAGATGAATGGAAAAAATAAGCAATTCTGTGATTATATAAGGGTAGAATAGATAAAATGAGATTGAGGATAAAAGACGCATTTCATCAAAGCCCCAATAGATCACAACTTTGGAGTTCATAAACAAGTTAAGGTAAGAGTATGGGATAATTTCTTAGGAAAATAAAATGTGGAATGACTAAAGTTGTGTAACAACTTAATGGGAGCTGATATTAAAATAAAGTATGTCTGCAAGATCCATGGAGACTTTCCCAGATAAATATTATGTAATATGTAAAATAATATAGAATTGGCTCAAAATCACAGGTTGAGTATACATGTCTACCTCTCTTCTGCAGGAGTCTCCTTGAAAATAAAGGAAAAATTATAGGTAATAGTTCTACTTTTATATTTGTTTAGACAATTATAACATTTATAGTATAATCTTATATGAAATTTCATATTATATATTTATATATATAACTATATATTACATAATTATGTAACGCATGAAGTAGAATATAAAATAATTATAACCTCCCAAATGCATAGGGTCCCAAGGGGAGTACCTCAAAGGGAGCCGTAGTGATATTCAGCAATGAGGTATGTAGCAATTTTTCTAGAATGAGTTGGCCAACATAACTGTCCAAGCTCATGTTAGATGAAAAGATGTATAAAGAAAAGCAAAGAAAGATGACATGAATGCAGAGTGAAGGTGGCAGTCTTTTTAAGAAGATGATCGTGAGAGGTGTTTCTGACAGGTGATAATTGAGTGGACCTGCAGGATGTGAGAAGGTGATACTTGTGGATTTGGGAAGGAGAACTTTATCTGTGGGTGGGAGAAAGAGAACAAAGGCCCCGCACTGAAGTCATGCTTGAAGCATTTGAGAAACTAATATGAGAATTCAAGTACTCTATTCATTACTGGATGATACTTTTAACTAGGGTGGTAGCGGTAGAGATGATGTGAAAGGCAGCCTGCGTCTGAAAGAAGGTGGATAGAATTTTCTGGTAGTTTTGAAAGTATGGCATAAGGGGAAGAAAGGAGTTTGTGATGAGTCTGAACAATCTCTCTCTCTCTCTCTCTCTCTCTATATATATATATATATTTGCCTACATAACCTGGTGATGACATTATGATTTATTAAACTGCACAGATTTTGAGAGGACCTTCTATATCATAACCTGGAGATGGAGTTGTGATTTATGAAACTGCATGGATTTTGAGAGGCCTTCAAGAAGAAAAAGAAGGAATCAGTAGTTTAATTTGGCCATGTTAACTATGTCAGGTATTTTGTTAGACATCTAATACAGAGTTAGACATTCAGAGCGGATATTTGGGCTAGGACACAAACTTGGGAGTCATCATTTTAGAGACAGCATTTAAACTTGGGGCTGGTGAAACCATCTACAGCCATAAATGTATGTAGGGAACAGAAGTCAGAGGATTGATATGTGAACAGTCGAGCGTTTGGGGTAAGAAAATCATTAGGTAACATTAATGAGGACTCAGAAAGTGCAGGCAGTGACATAGAAGGAGAATCAAGAGAAACCAACCTGGAGGTCAAGATTGTATTTCAAAAAGAAATGTTTTTAAAAAGAAGAATTGGCACCTTGCCTTAGATGGAGCCGATAGGTCAAGTAAGACAAGAAGTAAAAGTTTGCAAGTAAAGTTACCAACATGGAGACAATTAATGACCTTGACAAAGGCAATTTCAGTGGAGTGAAGAAGGAATTTGAGAGCAGTAGAATCTTCCCTGAACAATAAAGTTACGCCTATTTTGGAACATAGGCATATTGATAATGACAACATATTGTAGAAATCATTTTGTGTTAACCCAGCATTTTTATCAGGAGCCTGTGAGTGAAATAGCTCATTTATGGAATATGAAAACCTTTCAACTTACTAAATAATGCCAAACTGTTTTCCACAATGACAGTACCAATTTATATTCCCACTTGCAGGTACGAGTTTCTGTTGTCAACATTCTTGTCAAAACTTGGGGACTTTATTTTTTGAGACTTTTTCTTTCTTTCCTTGCAAGTAGTAGTAGGTAAGTAGTAGTGTAAGATTTCATTTCTCTTTACGTAATTATCAATGCTGTTGAGCACTTCTCTGTATTTTTTTATCCATTTCTCTTAAAGGGATTAAAGATGTCATGCTTTCTATCCCTGAAGTAAGGAGAAAAAAAAAAAGAAAGAAAGAAAGAAAGAGCATAAACTTTGATTCAGTAAGTCTGGTTTCAAATCCTAGCAATGATTTTTGTCAAAAGAAACTATTTTCTGTTTTGTGTGAGGTTATGAGGGTAAAATTATTCTGAGGGGAAAAAAAAAACCACAAAGGATTACGTCCTGTATAGTTCTATGCATATGATGCTCCAGGAAAGCTGAATGTATCAGCTATATGACCTTGGACTAATCACGTTAATTTACTAAGCCTAGTCACTTTCATTTAAAATAGAACTAGTAACCACTTTAGGAGTTATTTGGAGAATTAAGATTAATAATGTATGTAACAGCACCAAACACAAAACCTGATCCATATTAGAGGCTGAATAAAAGTCCCTCTATTTCTTTTGCTTTCTTATATTTTTCTGTCTCTCTGCATGACAATATCAGACATCTGTGTACTTAATATCTGACATCTGTGTAGATACTATCTGCTGTTACTTGCTATCTGCGTGACACAGCTATGAAAGTAGACTTAATTTCCATGTGCTATTATTTCATGTAGATTTTAAAAGCTGTAGGTTGTACAGGAACCATCCTTGGAAATAGCATGTTTTTGACACGATTTATAAATTCAAAGAAATATAATTTTATATTGAAGATCTAACTCCTGATTTTTAAATAATGTGTTTACATTGTGGCTTCTTGGGATTGATTATACAAAACTGGATTAAACCAATCATTCAACTACTCTCTAAAAAGAATTTTTATTATTATTATTTTTGTGTGTGTGTGAAATAGTGTCTCACTCTTGTTGCTCAAGCTTGAGGGCCATGGCATCAGTTTAGCTCACCAAAACCTCAAACTCCTGGAATCAAGTGATCCTACCTCAACCTCTCGAGTTACAGAACAACAGATACTTGCCACAACATCAAGCTAATTTTTAGTTTTTAGTAGAAATGGGATCTTGCTCTCACTCAGGCTGTTCTTGAACTCCTGAGCTCAAGGAATGCTCTTGCCTCTGCCTCCCAGAATGCTAGAATGAAAGGCATGAGCTACTTCACCTGGCCTTTTACTTATAATTGTATAAAAATTCCTATCAACTTTCTAAGTTTTCTGATTTTTAGAGACAGTGTACTGTGATTTACAAATATTCCTATAGTTGTGATTATGCCTATTAATGTACTCTTAATTAATGAATGCCATATGTACTCTTATGACCAAGAGAGCTTAGCTGGTTAGAAAATGAAATTAATAAATCCCAAACCTGGAAAAGTCCTCTTGCTTGTCACTATTTCTTATGTATGAATT
This sequence comes from Perodicticus potto, assembly GCA_963574655.1. NCBI lineage: Eukaryota > Metazoa > Chordata > Mammalia > Primates > Lorisidae > Perodicticus > Perodicticus potto. The sequence goes on from CAUYRH010039400.1 coordinate 8,257, forward strand.
CCAAGAAGAACATGACTAACCGCTATGAAACTTTACACCAATGATGGTGGAAATATCTTTGGGTAATAAGAGACATCAAATCATTAAGGGCACGTCTAAAAGTCTGCACTCATTTTGAGATTTAGGGAACATTTTTAAAGCTAAATAATGCTTATAATTATTATGTTTGAGTATTAGGTCAAATATATAAATCGTGTTTATTAAATTAGAAATACAGCAAACTTATTTTGAATTTCTTGCTTCAGTATGTTATAAATAAGCACAAGGAAATTTGTCTGTGTCCACACAACTCTGTCATTATTAATGAAAAACTGAAACTACATTTGCTATTTTTGATATAAAGAAAACATTGTCCTGAGAAATGAAAATCATCCGTGTCACAAAACTAATTTCAAAATAACTCAAGTACTTTTCCTTCCCCTGCAGAAGACATGGCCCCAGAAATACTAATTCAAGTGCCCACTGCTCTCTCTCCACCCGATGCCCTTCTTGATCTTCTCTATTCAAATTCTGTCTCTAACTTCAGAAACTCCTCATACCTCATGCCTCTACTTTTTTTGTTTTATATACTTCTATTCACTCTTTCATGTACTTCCCCCTCACACTTTCATTATCTTCATAATCTTCTATCAAAAAAGTCAAATAACATGCCTGGCAAAACAGGACCCTTTTTGCAAGTGTGATAGGATAAGAAATTGGTCACATTTTATTCAATTTTTGTGCTAACCCATCACACACACCACACACATGGAGATATCAACCATTTATTGAGTACTTGTGGCCCACAAGACATCATGGAAGACCAATTGACATGTTCTGTGTCATTTCATCCTCAGGACAACCTTATAAGGGCAGTAATATCTCCATTTTACAGATAAAGAAAATGAGCCACAGAGAGGATTCTGAGTTGCCTATGGATGAGTAAAAACTAAGTTTCGAGGATACTTTTTCTTCCATTCTAGAGATACTTTGCTAAGGAGAACATGTTCCAGCTCCATCCATGTAAATATGAAAGAGGAAAAGTCACCATCTTTCTTTCAGGCTGCATAATATTCCATGGTATATATGTACATTTTTGATAGGAACCATCTGAATAGCTCTTTGTGGTTTTAATTTGCATTTCTCTGTTGATTAATGATACTGAATATCTTTTAATATATCTGCTGGCCGTTTGTATGTATTCTTTTGAGAAATGTTTTGTCCATTTTTTAAATTGGGTTATTTATTTTCTGGGTATTGACTTGGTTTAGTTCCTTACATATTTTAGAAATTAACCCCTTATAAGATATATGGTTTAAAACTATTTTCTCACATCCCATAGGATGTATCCTTACTCTATCATTTCCTTTGCTGTATAGAAGCTTTTTAGTTTGATCCAATCTTGTTTGTTTTTCCATTTATTTATTTATTGTTTGTTTGTTTGTCTTTGCTTTTGGGAAAAAAACCTTTGCCTTGACCAGTACCAAAGCTTTCATCTAGTCGTTTTATAATTTCAGCCTTATTCTAAATCTTAAATCCATTTATCTTTGTATTCTTTCTCAAAAACAATTATTTCAGTTATAATAATGCACAACAAATCACTCCAAAACTTAGACCCTTGACATAACCATTTTATGTTAATACCGATGTTGGACTTGGTAGGGAAGTCCTCAGGTGCAGCCTGTTATGTGGTTGTCAGATGGCAACTGTGGCTGCAGTCATCTGTTAGCTCCATGGGCTGCCTATCTAAGCTGGCTTCTCCAACTGACCGGCAGGTGATGCGGACTGGCAGCAGGAGCTCAGCATGGGATTCCACCAAAGCCCCTGTGGTCTCAGATATGATCTTCTGGTAGTTACACTTCTTACATGGCAGTTGTTTACTCCAAAGGTAGTGGAACTAGGTCAGAAGTAGCATGCCCAGGGAGCCAGACTCAAAGGTAATGCACTATCACTTCTGCTGCCTGCTATTCCTTATGCATCAGTCACCAAGGCCCTGTTAGATTCAAGAGGAGGAGACACAGACAGAGGCAACAATGTTATAAAATATTCAGAAAAACCCTCAGCTGTGAGATCAGTTCTTTTTTAATATTTTAAGTAAACATGTATGTATTTGTGTATGTGTGTGTATAAACACACACACACACACACATATATATATATATGTATATATATATATATATATATATATATACATACACACATGAATGAAAATTGAACCCCGGGAATTTTTTCTGCAAGCATGCCTCTTTTCTTTAAAATAGGAAAGGGGTTCTGTATTATTTATATACTCTCCTGAGGGAAAAAGCAGGTCATGCTAACATTAGTCACAACACTATCACCTCTGTGAAGGCACATTTGAAGGACAGACCATCAAATTAAGTAGTGAATTTGTTGGCAATAATATAAGCAAGCTGACACAATATTTGGACAAATAAAATGTATAGAAATATATACATTATGAATTCTATTTTTATATTATCTGGAAGGTGTCTTTCTGAGAAATAGACACAGATTTATTTGGGAAAAAAATAACTGCCACAATTTATTGCATATACCTATCTTTCATTCAAGAAAAAAGATAGTAGGAGAAACAGAGAGAGAGGAAGAGAGAGAAAAATAAAGCCTGAAGTATTTCAACAAAGATCAGATGATAAACTAAAAAAAAATTTTTAGAGAAAACAAATTGCTAGTATTGACTAAAATGAATTTAGAAGATCACATATAAATATTTTCTATAAATAAAAATAGGAAAAAATTAAATGATATATTGGAAATCTATTTCTGAAAAGATGATAACAAAGAATATTTTGTCATATTTCCTTTAACATTTCAGGAAGAGATACTGGCATATTACACTACAAAGATGATAAAAGACTTGAAGTAGTAAATTAAGCCTACATAAACTTGATATAAAAAGCTGAAAAATGTATCAAAAGAAAACTATAAATATAAATCAATATGCTTTTAAAAGTATAGAAACACAAAACAGAATCTAATACCCCACTATGTATGTTTTGATTCCAGCTCCAAATAGGACTTAATCTCCGTATGAACATGGGGAAGTCATTTAATTTTCTGTGCCTCAGTTCTTCCATTTCCAAAATGAAAGTATTAACACTATGCATCTTCTACATGAATTAATAAATGTAAAACACTTGATATTTTGCTTTTTGTTGACATAAAATGCATAGTAAACAGGCTTGCTTGTTATTTTATCTTTACTATTGGTTAAACAGCAACAGGATATTCCATTTTTTAGATGTATCCTAATTATTTTAACCATTTCTTTAATACTAGACACTGAAATTATCTTCCATGTTTTATTCTTTAAAGCACTGAAAAATGCTTGCCTTTATCACACATTAGTAATTGCTACTTTTGTACCTAAACCAATAAATAAATTATATGATGAAAGGGAATGTAATTTTTTCAGTTTTTGATTAGATACGCCTCAATTGTTGATTTGCATGTTTTGAATTAATATAGCTCTGATTTCTGTTCAATAATTGACTTTTTTTCTTTTTGTTTTAAATATCTGTTATTTGATAAGATGAAAAGATGTATCACTGTTACTTAAATTTTAATATTTTAGTGGAGGTTGATTTTTTTTGTTGTTGTTGTTTGGGATTCATTGAGTGTACTGAGAATTAGGTTACACTGATTGCGTTAGGTAAAGTCCCTCTTATAATTATGCCCTCCCGCAAGAGGTGTGTCACACACCAAGACCCCCAAACCCCTTCCTCCTCCCCTCTCCTGGATCCCCCATTCCTTACCCCCCACCTTGTATTGATCTTCTGCTGCCTTCATATTAGAAGTGAGTGCATTGGATTCTTGCTTCTCCATTCCTGTGGTGCCTTACTAAAAAGAATGTATTTCAACTCCATCCAGGTTAATGCCAAAGATAAAGTCTTCATCTTTTTTAATGGCTGAAGAGTGTCCCATGTTATACATATACCACAACTTGTTAATCAGTTCCCAGGTTAGTGGGCATTTGGGTTGTTTCCACATTTTGGCAGTTGTAAATTGAGCTGCAACAAATAGTCTAGCACAACTGTCATTACAATAAAATGAAAAACCACCCTGAGATTTTTACCTAACCCCAGCAAGCATAGCCCCCATCACAAAGTCTCAAAGTTGCAGATGCTGGCGTGGATGTGGAAAGAAGGGAACACTTTTACACTGCTGGTGGGACTGCAAACTAATACAAAGTTTTTGGAAGGAAGTATGGAGAATCCTCAAAGAACTCAAATCAGACTCCCATTTGATCCTGCAATCCCATTACTAGGTTGATTCATTTTTATTGATCATGAATATTTAATCTTTGTCATTTACATGTAAAAAATTATTTACTAATGACGTTTGAATTTTTCATTAAAGTATGAGAGAGCTCATCATACATAAATAAAAAGTCTTTGTTCAATTCATTGTCACATGTCTTGCAAATAACTTTCCCAATTTTTTAACGTTTTACAATACCTGTTTCATTTTTAATAGAGATTTTTGGCTTTTATACTGCTTTTATATCTATCAATGTTGACTTTAAGCTCATGTTTAGAAAGACTTCACAATTAGAAAATTATATAAAATATAACATGCATTTCCTAATAAATATTTAATTTTTGCCTGTTTTTATATTAACATATTTAATTTATTCACCTCATTTTGGCATATGAACTTAGGGAAGGTCTATCTCTTTATTATTTTTTTCAAAAAATAATATTACAGATTTCCTTACTGATTTGAGATTTTATTTTTATCAAATACTTATTTTTCTATTTGGATATGTTTCTAGATTACTCTGATCCATTTACTCAACAGTGTTTCTATGTGCTTGGAACACAATAGCATTAATTGTATGGTACTATCTAATGTCATACAAGGCTCAATATTGCCATTCTCATAAAATGTTCTTAACTTATCAGCTTTATTGTTCTAGGGGATCTTTAGCATCCTTCCTTTGTTTGACTTGTACATTTATAGACTATAGAAGGCTAGATTTTTTAATTTGTAAAGCAATAATTAAAATTGCTACAGCATTTTTTTCCTGCCTGTGAACATGATAGGTCTCTTCCTTTATACTACTTCTCATTTATCTTCATTTATTCTAGTCCTCAAAAACATCTTACCTTTATGTAGGCATTCACTCATTCAGTCCTCATTCCATTTATTCCTGTATGATTGTGATTTTGTTCATCTTGTGAGGGACGTTGTCTTGTTCCTTATTTTTTTTTTTTTTTTTTTGCCTTTTAGTATATAGACTATCTATTGCTCCTTAATATTTTTTCCTTGAGAATAGTCACCTTTTTGGATTGCCTAGTTAGATTTGAAAGGATTTGTCATTCTCATAAGTTTGCCAGTTACACAGTATACCATCAGGTTCTAATCAGAAACCTCAGGAAACATGTAAGTGCAGGCATTGAACATTACACAGGGTAGGAGCTGGTTAAGCAATCTCTGCAAATCTGATCTTGGGTTTCTGCAGCTTGAAATCCACAGGGAAGGTAGATGGAAGGAAAGATGGATGTGATGTGGGGGAAGAGCAAAAAGAAGATGGACCCCACAAATGACCTGGGATCTTTGACAATAGAGAGTAATTCTTGTAAATTCCTGTTGCCTCTGACCTGTATGTTACGGTGTCCTGCAAAAGTCAAGATTCCCTGCGATAGCTTCTGACCCAGGCATCAGAGAAGTCAATGTGGTGTGGTTATGGGCCTCACAAGAGTACTCAGCAAACAGCAACATGTGTAAGTCCCAAAATGCCTGTTTTATTTCTGCTGTCTAAATGTCATAAAAATCTCTCCTGTGGATCTCTTTGAATGGAAACCTAGAGGCAAGGGAATTCAGGGCAATGTAATTTCCCCTGGCCAGGTTGACATGTTAAAATGTCTCCACAGACAGACATATTAAGTGTTAGTAATGCTAATATGGTGTCTTTGTTTCTATTATTTATCTTTCTTTTTCTGATCTTATTTTCTTTTCTAGAAAGTATTAAAAAATAAACTGCATTATTTTTCCCTCACTTAAATTGAATGCCTACATTCTTTGTGATAACAGCACCTATTGGTTTGACATAGATATGTTTAAATTATGGTATCATCAACTCTATTCATCTCTTATCAAAAAGGGTGCAGAAAATGCCATGAAGGCTGTGTTAAACAGTTTGATGAAAAGATCTCAGATTGTGTGTGTGACCTGCATATTGTATCCCTTGACTGAACTAATGTACGCAGCTATGATTTAATTTTTAAAAAAGTCATTTGTATCAAATAGTTTGTTATTTAATTTTATTTATAATATTTTATTATGTATAATTTTTTATTTTAAAAGATGTACATAGTCAACGAATGAATTAAGTAATAGAAAAGCATATATAATAACAAGTAAAAGTTCTCTCTCCCCTAATTCCCTCACTCCTACTGCTAAGAAATATGTGTGGTGATGTTTTTTGACTTTCAAAATTTTCAGCTTTCTATGTCATCAAATCTACAGAACTTTTCATTTGTTAATGAATACCATTTGTTTATGTTTAGAAAGACCTTCTTCATACAGAAAGCAGGTGAAAGGGAGCCAGTGTGAACATAGGGAATACAGTAGGTAGGCTATTTGGGGGTGTCCAGGAAAGAGAGTCTTGTGTTTGGACTGGCACATTGCCAGTGAAGATGATAAGGGGTGGATAGTTCAATACATAATTTGGAGGTTGACTTGCAGATTGATTGATGGGGAGGAGGTAATGAAGAAAAGAGAAATAAATGATGGTTCCTAAGTATAAGCGATTGCTGTGTGGGGGTGTCTTTTCTCTTTTCCTGAGCTGAGGAGCTGGAAGTCTTCAAGGGGTAAATGAGGATGCTGTGGTGCATGATTCTTTCCTGATACTATTCATTGGCATGTGGTCCCCTTTAGCAGGATCCTTGAATACAGGTAGACACATCCTTCAACTCCGGGGCTACCTTGGGTCTATATTTTTTGACCTGCAGTGTTCTAATGTGCTCACCTACCTTAGAGGAATGTTCTTTTTGTGTTTACAAAGTGTTCTTGAGTTTGTCTCGTGTTCCTTTTGATGACTCCTTCCTGGGTACTAAAACTGGCTGGGTTTTTCATTACCTAGTCAGTGGGGTGCTTCAGAAGGAGTGTCTTGGGTACTGGAGGATCATAAACATGGGGGAGGCACTCCTGAGTGCTTTCTACTTTATCAGATTGTTGCAATGAAGGCCCTCCGGCGGTTCTTGAGAGCTGGTGCTGCCTCTCAAGGAGAACTTTTATTTCAATATAGGGGTCATCAAAGGAGAACCAGGCTAATGAGTATGTGGCCTGGAATAGCCAGTTTAGAACTAATCAGTAAAAACACAGTCAGTGAATTCTTTTGTTATTGATGTTACTGTGCAGAACAGTGCCCAGTGAAGCTTCTAGTCCACCTTGAACTCCACAAACAGGTTCAGAGGACACCATTATTGCAAAACATCAAAGCAACATCAGAGTGCCTACTATAGGGGAAGAAAGCCATTCCCTCCTCCACCCACCAGTGCAATCAGTTTGGTGCCTGCATATGACTGCTCTCTCTTAATGACCCAAAGAACATGTCTCTGACTCCCTGCCAAAGGACACACAGAAGTTGTTTTTCTGAGCGTGACAGTGGCTTATGTGAAACTATTCTATGCATACCCTCCCTCCCGATCCTTCTTGCAACCAGCAGCCTGTGCCAAGAAGGTAAAAGGATCACTAAAGTTAGAAGTGTAGTCTGTGGTCTTGGAACAGTTTTTCTGGGCAAAACTAACTGATCCTTTTAGGGAAATAAACAGTCTAGGTTTTTCAAAAATCACATTCTAGCTAATGCACAATTCTATTATGTAACCAAAGATCACACCTGCAGCTAACTTAAATATGTTTGTCACCAAGGATATTTCCATCTAGCAAACAAAACAATGTGAGATTACGCTCTTCCCTCTTCCTGGAATGTCCTTGTGTGTGTATCTTCAAGGAGGCCTTTTGGCAAGAATCCCAAATCCCTGGGCCTTTAACCAGCCATCTCTGGCCTCTATAGACTCCCAGGAGAGCAACATGGAGGGACATGTCCTGGCAAATAAACACTGCTGATTACATTGCTTTTACAAACTCCACAGCTGAGCTTATCTGGATGACTTCAAAGGCAAAAAGATATAGAAAGACAAACCCCACAAAATTGGTTTGAGCAGAGATCTAAATCTAAAGTGACTAAGCTACAACCCAAGGCTTTCCTGAGATTTGGGGTTATTGAAAGAGAGCCTTGAATCTGTCCTTGTCACCAAATAATTCAAATGTCCTTTTCCCACTTCATGAACTTTTTTCTTTTTTTAAGACATATCTCACTATTACCCTGGGTAGAGTACCATGGGATCATATCTCACAGCAACCTCAAACTTTTGGGTTCAAATAGTCCTCCTGCCTCAGCCTTCCAAGGAGCTGAGAATTAGGCACCTGTGACAATACCCAGCTAATGTTGTAGCGATGGAGGTCCCACTCTTGCTCAGGCTGGTCTTGAACTCCTGAGCTCAAGCAGATCACCTGCCTCGGCCTTCCGAGTGCTAGGATTATAGGTGTAAGCCACTACACCTCACCCCACTTCATGAACTTCCACTCATCCTGTGAATCCCTGTTCAAATGTCTCTTCCTTTCTGAATTTTCCTTGACCACAGCCCCATCCAAGAAAAATGAGTTGCTCTTTCATTTGTGATCCTGTAGAAATTTGTGTGTTTTTCTTTGATCACTTTACCGGCTCTTATTGTGGCAATCTATTTACATGGCCCTCCCCCTGGACTGCCAAAGGTAACACTGTCTTGTTTTTTCTTTTTATCTTTTGTGCCTGACCAAGTGCCTAGCACGTGGAGGTATTCAGTGTATAGTTCTGAAAGCCGACTTTTTTGGCACTGGGAAACAAGGCACCTGGTTGTGCACAAGTGTACCCAGCCAAAAGATCAAGAGAGGCTGGAGTGGGGGTGGTCTCTGCCCAGAGAGGCACATGCTTACAAGACTGCATGAGGCCAGAGGGGGGGGACTTCCTGATTTATACATAGACCCCATATAGGCTTGCAATGTTACCACCTGAGAGAGTAAGTCAGACTTTGCAACTTTAAGTAGCAGAACATGAAGAAAATATAGACTTGAAAGGAAAGTGTAAAGTTTCCACTACTCGTTTAACAGTCAAGCCGTATAGTTATCTGATTTTAGGGAACTTATCATCAGTTATGAGTAGGAAGAACTTGAATGCATCATGCTTTTTGCACTTTACTTTTCCTCAATTACTATTTTTAAAAATGTAGAATTATACAATTTTAGACCTGAAAGAATTTCATAAAACATTTTTTGAGTGTTTAGTAATAATTATACACTTAGTATGGACCAGGCACTAGAAACTAATGAAATTGTCCAATGTCAAATACCTATTCAGTAGCATGTTTTTCATTTGCTAATAGAGTGTCCACTTTCCTATTCTGTCAGAAGAAACAAGAAGAGGCAATATGAGCACTATGTTAGTGCAATTGTAGTTTTATCCATTTCACTGTTTGGTGTCTGCTGTGGTTGTATTATTACAAGTTTTTAATACCAAAGCTGTCATTTCTTTAGTTTGTTTTTGTCTCCGTTCCCACTTACCTAACCACAGATAGACCATGAACCTTTCTGGGGATATCACCACTAAATGTTTCATAGATTTAATGTACAGAATCATATGTATGAAGATTCATGGTGGTCCCTACACAAGACACAGGCAAGAGCTGTCATAGAGTAGTTGTCACAGGGTTATGGGTGGGTCATCTTTCCACAAGCAGTTTCTAATCAGAATTAAAGAACCCAAGTTTAAAAATAGTGTGTGTGTGTATGTGTACAAATATGTGTGTGTGTGTATATAGTATATAAAGATATATAATTCCAGGTTATTCCTATAATAATGTGTCATTCCCAAGTGGGAGAATAAAAGGTATAGTTGCAGCTATGTACCAGAAACTGCCACTACCTTGTCTATGCCATAGCCCCCAAGTGGCAAGGTGGCCAGGAAATATGGCACATCTGTGAGCATTACTTCATCGCCCACTTGTGTGTTGTCGAAGGAAGTGGTTAGGATCCTAAGAATTTAGGATATCGATTTCTTCTTGTCTTCTTGTCTTCTTTCTTCATCTCATTCTGGTCCTTCTCTTTCTTGTTCCTTTTTTGGCACCCACACTGGGTTACTATACACAAATGTACCAAGATCAATTCAATATAATTTGTATTTAATAAGCCTCTTTACATTTGTGTGTTTATTCTGATGCCTGGAACACATACCTGCTCTTTCCCACCTCTACCTGCCTCCTTTCCAAATGTTTTCTACAGATAAGGAGTACCTTGAGGGAAGGGAATAAGTTTCATCCTTATTAGTATTCAGCTCCTGACATTGTTTTTTGTTTGTTTGTTTCAGAGTCCCACTCTGTTGCCCAGGCTTGAGTGCCATAGTGTCAGCTAGCTCACAGTAACCTCAAACTCCTGGGTTCAAGCCATCCTCCTGCCTCATGCTTTCAAGCAGATGGGACTATAGGTGCCCACCACAACAGCTGGCTCATTTGTTCTATTTTTGGTAGAGATGGGGTCTATGTTGCTCTGCTCTCAAAAACCTGAGCTCAAGGCATCTTCCTACCTTGCTCTCCCAGAGTGCTAGGATTATAGGTGTGCACTGCGCCCGGCCCAGCCTCTGACTTTATAATGAGTAGTCACTCAATAAATATTTCTTACATGAAAGTTAGTGAATGGAGGTATAAATGAATAGAAAGGAATAGGAGGTAAAAGGAAACCTTTACAGTGACATTTTATTTAAAATTCTGAAGCCAACATGTCAAAATATTGACATTCTAAATCAAACTTGTTCTCCATATTCTTTTTCATGCTTGGAAATTTCTGTAATATTAAAAAACCAAGATAAGTGGTAGAGATGACAGCAGTATGACAAAATGCCTCTCTTCAGGGATGTCACCATTTCATCATCCAGATGTCATTTCATCCAGATGTCACCGGACTTGCTCAAAGTGTACATGATTGCAGAAGTCTATTTGGACTGTGTATTTTTAGGAGCTGACTGGCTAAATGCAAAAGGGAAAAAAAAGCAGAAAAGCAGGAATTGGCACTACCTGTCCAGTATGTAGGGTATCCCAGGAATCAGCAGATAAATGCTTCCAGTATTTTTCTCATGCTCATCCAGTCTCTATGAACTAAGAAATATGATCAAGAAGGACTGGATGGAACTAGGCAAGCAGCAGCCTATGGCCAACTAAAGCCCAGGGGGCTGGTAGAAAGCTTGCAGAGAATTGTGGCAAAATATGTCTTACCTCTGCAGGTCAGATCTTCTTTTCCTCTCCTCCATCCTTCTTTCTCTCTGGAAGGTTTACCCCTATTGACCCATGGATGGATGCTCATGACTTCTGGCTTCCAGCTGGGTTCATCTAGAATTGCAGGGAAGGAAGGCAGTTGGGGAAGAGAGGTCAGGTTACTTAATCCACTTGTGTTCTTGCAAGGTTATCTCTAGCTGGCCATGTCCCTTGACTAAAGGTCACTGCTCTTCTCTCACATTGAGTGGCACTCTGTATGCCCCACACCTCAGTGTCCTCATCCATTTGGTCCCAGAGCTTATTAAGAAGCACCAGATGCCTGCACACATACACCTTTTAAAATGGTTTCTTTATCTATAAAGCACTCCCAGATTATTTTCAGAGTGTGCCATCTGTTCCCTGTTGGGACTCTGATTGATCAAGGACCTGGACTAGCGGTGGGAACTTACTCCCTTAAGGCCACATGTGGCCTTCTATGTCCTTAAGTGAAGCCATTTGACTAAATCCAAATCTTATAGAAAAAATCCTTTTATTACAAATACATTTTTATCTTTTAAATTTTTATTTTATTTTAAAAATCAATGTATTTAAAATAGCAAAGAATAAAATAATTTTGTTTGTTTGTTTTTTGAGACAGAGTCTCACTTTGTCACCCTGGATAGAGTACCCTGGCATCACAGCTCACAGCATCCTCAAACTCTTGGGCTCAAGTGATTCTCTTGCCTCAGCCTCCCAAGTAGCTGGGACTATAGGCGCCCACCACAACTGGCTATTTGTTTTTAGAGACAGGGTCTTGCTCTGGCTCAGGCTGGTCTTGAACCTGTGAGCTCAGGCAATCCACCCACCTCAGCCTCTCAGAGTGCTAGGATTACACCTCACCTGGCCTCTAAAATAACTTTCAATGAAGTAATCCTCCCAGATTGACTGGCACAATTAGAACACTAGTAAGCTATAAGAGCTAAACTGACACCTGCCACACTCATGATTTAGCTCTAACTTCCCTCATCCAGCTGGTGCTACTACTGCTTGAGGCTGGTTGGCTAGAGTTTATTGGAGTCAAGTATGCCAGTCTCTTATCATCTTTCAACAATGATGGACGGTGTTTCTTTCTGAAGTGGAATTTGTGAATAGTTGCACAGCTCGACAGTATTTTTTAACTCTGTCTGCTTCACAGTACAGCAAGTTAAAGAAAACCAAGAGAACACTGAAGGAAGAAAATGGACTTTTTAAACGAGAATTGGGAATTGCAATATTGTCATTTTTCTGTTAAAGTTAAGATGATTCACTTGCTTTATGACACAATATCCACACTAAAGAAATCCAATGCTTATCAGCATTATAACACTCGTAAGGACCACAAATTTTTTAAAAATTGGAGGGAGGGTATGAAAGGTTGTATTGCAGAAATTAAAAGATTAAAAGCAAAAGCAAAGACCATTCTTTCAAGCAGCAATAAGACCTGGAAATAATGCCACTGAAGCAACTTGTGAAGTAGCTTATACAGTTGGGAAAAAGGAAAGCCATTCAGTGATGTAGAAATTGTGAAAGAATGCATTGTCAAAGTTGTAAAATGCTTAGACCCTGATAACATTTCAAAGTACAAACAACTGTCTCTCTTAAGGAGAACCGCAACTGATCACGGTCATGAATTAGGCTTCCACTTAACAAAGTGGAAGTACAGTACCCTAAAATGAAAATATACATTAGTTAACCACTGTGGATGAATCAACTGATACTGACTCAGCACAGGTTTTATACTTCATTCAGGTCATAAAGGAAGATTGTCTACTATGAAGAGTTACTCGCTTGGGGCATTCTTGCAAACAGAACCTAGGGCAGAGGTCCTCAAACTGTGGCCCACCAAGGATATTTATCTGGCCTGCTGGCTGTTTTTGCCTCCGCTGCCTGTCCTGTTTTGCAGTGGACTCATCCTGGGCCCACAAAATCTGTTAGCAGAAAAACCACTGGTTGCATTCCCAGACAAAACATGTGTGGATTCACTGGAAAAGTTGCAAAAGGAATTCCAATTTAGATTTAAAGAGCTTCATCTCCATGAACAGGACATACAGCTTTTCCAT
>CAUYRH010039401.1:0-36099 GCA_963574655.1 Perodicticus potto
AGTCCCAGCTACTTGGGAGGTGGAGGCAAGAGACTCGCTTGAACCCAGGAATTGGAGGTTGCTGTGAGCTGTGATGCCAGGGCACTCTATCCAGGGTGACAGCTTTAGGCTCTGTCTCAAAAATAAAATAAAATAAAATAAAAAAATAAAATGATACAATTATTTTTATCAAATGAGATTTCTTATTTTTGCACAGCCTGTTTATAATGCTCACCTTTCCACATTAGACAAGACAGATTCAGTCAGGTAATAGTTTAAAGTAAGGCTTCTTGCTGAAATGTAGAGAAAATGTATTTTTTGCTGGAAAAAAAGAAAAGAATAGAAAACAAGTGGAAAAAAGATTCCAAGAATCCTGCCTAAGGCTAAGTAAAAAATGAAAGTGGGAAGTTCAAAAGAAGTCTTCTGGTCCCTTTGTATAATGCAGGTGAATGTGGCGTCTCAGGAAGCACTGCCGGGGACCCGGAAGCTGACCAGGGGCAGTGGCTCATGCCTGTAATCCTAGTACTCTGGAGGCTGGGGTGGAAAGATCATTTGAAGCCAGTAAAAAGTTTAAGAACAGTCTGAGCCACATAGTGAGACCCTGAGTCTACACAAAAATTAGCCAGGCATGGTGCTGTGTGCCTGTAGTCTCTGTTACGGGCTGAGGCAGGAGGAGTGATTGAGCCCAGGAGTTTGAGCTTGCAGTGAACTGTGAGTGTGTGATTGTGCCCCTGCACTCTAGCCTGGGTGACTGGGTGACAAGAGTGAGACTCTGTCTCAAAAAAAAAAAAAAAAAAGAAAAAAGAAAAGAAAAGAAAGAAAGGGAGGAAGAAAAATAAGACACTGGAAGTATCCATTCCTCTTTCAGCATCTGATTTCCCTTGGAGAATTGCCACCTCCCAACATGTAAGGTTTTTGGTTGTGCCCTGCTCACCTCCTAGGAAAGGGTGACCAGGTGACCCAAGCTAGACCAATTAAATCCTATCTCTTTTAAATCTGCATTTGGGACAAATTGACAATTAAACTGAATACGGCTAAGTTCATGTATCTTTATGTAGTTCTACAAGATTAAAAACAGAAGAGATGGAAGAAGCCTAAGTGCCCATCAACCCATGAATGGATTAATAAATTGTGGTCTATGTATACGTGGAATACTATGCAGCATTACAAAAAGATAGGGGTGAGGATGGGTGGAGGGAGAGTAATGAGTAATTGATGGGTCCACATTTATGGTGCATCTTAGAAGGGTACAGGTGAAACCTGCTAAATGTAGAATATAAATGTCTGTACACAATAACTAAGAAAATGCCATGAATGCTATGTCAACCAGTTCGATGAAAATATTTCAAATTGTATATAAAACTAACACATTGTACCCCATGATTGCATTTATGTACACAACCATGATTTAATACAAAGATAAAGATTAAAAAAAAAGATGGCGACTTTACCTCATTTGTGTTTATATGGATGGAGCTGGAAAATATTCTTCTTAGTAAAGTATCTCAGGAATGGAAAAAAAAAAATATCCAATGTACTCAGTACTACTGTGAAACCAATTTATAATCACTCACCCTTGCATATGAAAAATGAAACTCAACTATAGCTTAGGATGAAGAAGGGAAGGGGAGGGGAAGGGAGGGGAGTGGGTTGATGGAGGGAGGGTTAGTAGGGGGACCTTGCCTATGGCGCATATTGCAAGTACAAGTTGGATCTATCAGGTGTAGAACACAAATGTCTTAATGTTGTAAATGGGTAAATGAGGTGAAAGCTATGTTGATTAGTAGCATGTAAGCACTCCAATTTATACAAATAACCAACAGAATGAATCCCATAATGGCGTAAATATATGTATGATCTATATACAAATGATTTAATTAAAAAAAAAAAACAGAGGGGAGTACTCACTAAAATATAGAACAAAACTCCTAAAACCAATATTGAAGCAAGTCTTCAGAATTGTAAAAAAAAAGAAAAAAAAGGAATTTTAAGAATTGTCAATCTACAGTGTAGTAGATAAAAGCTATTTGCTGAGATCTTTGTTTTTCTTGTGATAAAAAGGTGAGGATAGTCCTAGGAATTGCTTAGCGAGTCCTACTTTGGTAACACCTGTGCTTCAGTAACCTGCCATTACAATTTAGGGAGCTCTGTTGCATCTGAACCGTGATGCCCATCTACCTCTGAACTCCAGCCAGGAGTCTGAGTTTAATGCTTGTAGTCAGTGTCTGACCTGGGTGGCGCTGGGCAGAAAGAAGAACAGGTGAAAACAATTCCAGCAGCAAGATTCCTTAGAAATCAATTCCTGCGATTTCAAAAAGAAAAAGCAGAAGAATGTTCAACCCAACTAAGCAGTTGATTTTATTGCTGTTTGATAAAATAACCAAAAAAGTAAATTAGTACACTAATCAATGCTGTTGGTTGTAAATATTAATAGCAGAAACCCAACTTAGCTTACTTTGAGCACCAAAGAGGAACAATGGGAAAGCTACTTGCAGGAAAAAATGCTGCAGAAAGAAGGAAGAGGGAATGGCCAAGCCCCAGAGGACAGTGCGGGCAGAGTTGGGTGGTACGGACCTCAAACCCTACAGCTGAGGACTTGACGTTTGTGTCACATTTCTCTGCAATTTGGCTTCAATCTTCAAAGCTGTTTTCT
Organism: Perodicticus potto; assembly: GCA_963574655.1. Classification (NCBI taxonomy): domain Eukaryota; kingdom Metazoa; phylum Chordata; class Mammalia; order Primates; family Lorisidae; genus Perodicticus; species Perodicticus potto. The sequence goes on from CAUYRH010039401.1 coordinate 2,633, forward strand.
CCGCATGCTGCAGTTACATGGCTGTTTTCAGACATCATCATCTTTAGGGAAGAAAGAGCCCTTTCCCACCATCCCAAACCCGCCCTGATGACGGGAACAGAAAGGTCAGGGGTCTATAATTAGAAGTTCACATTAGAACCATCTGGTTGAAGTGGAGAATGCTAATAAAAAAAATTTGAAGTTCAGCAATGTCTGTAGGGGTGGGGGGTAATATGCCAAGCAGTACTCTTTGGTATTTAATAGACCTATGGGAAGAAAGAATCTGGACATTGTTTGGTTTTACAAACTAACAAAAAGAAAACAAATAAAATGAGATTTATTCAAGAAATAATTAAATGGTTTAAAATGAGCACAGCTTATTTATTCCTGATTTTTGACTTTTTTTGGATGCCACTGACATTCTCCTCTCTGTGAATGTGCAGGCCCTTCTGAACTTGGCTTAGTAATGTCAGTCCTGGAGGGTTTCCTAATATGTGTGGGAGATAAAGGAAGGACCACTGTATATTTGCCCCCAGCATGGGTTTGTTTGTCAGCTGCATTCCAGAGAGAATACTGCATTCATTACGCAAGTTAAAATGGGTGAGTCTGTAGATCTGCACTTTGAAAACATTTAAAAGAAAAGGCATGTGTGTATGTGTGTCAGATGTGTGTGTGTTTGTGTATGTGAAAACTCTTCTAAAAACTGAAAAATGACGGAGAGCTGAGTAACCTAGACAGCTCAACAACTTTTAAAGGAAAAAAGCATACCTATTAAATTTGACTTATGACGTTTATTTTGCCTGCATCATGAACATGTTGGTTTTATTAATCATAGTAGTTGGCCAAAGATGGTTATTTCAAAATAATCTCTAGATAGTTGACAGCTCTGCCAACCATTTTATAGTTATTAAATTATTCTCCTTTGTGTGGTGTTAGTATGTATTACTACATTTTTTTAACAATTCAATTTCTTCAGTTTCTATATACCAGTGAAAATAACTTTTAAAAACTGTTCTTCATGTTTTTATTACAGGTATTACTACAGATGTGTCTTATTTAGGCCTCTCAATTGATATTGTATTATGTCTCTCACTAAAATTATTAGCAATATTTGCAGCAAATAACAAGTGTATGTAGGCAAACTTCTGATGAAAACTTACCTTCTTTGCAGACTGAGATAAGGACTTGATTACAAAGACCCTGCTCGGAGATCCCAGGAAGCTCATGGGATGAAGTGAGGAAAGGGAAAGAAGAAAGAGAAAAAAAAGGAGAAAAGTTAAAGGATACATTAACTAGTAGATTACACTTTGCTGAGCACAACAGGGCTCACTTCCTCTGGTGATCCTCTGAGAAACCCCATTGACTATGACTCACTATGAACCCAGTGGGGTCTGGGGAGGTTGGAGGATTTATCTTCTGGCTCTTGAACCTCTCTGGTTAGAGGTTGACTGTGGAAGCGTTAAGCCCCCAGCACTTCTAGGCTTCTTGATTAACCCCCCAGCACTTCCAGGTTTCTTGAATTGTGGGCTGGGAAGGGTCTCAGCAGAGAAGCAGAGTGATGGCACTTGAGATGGGAGCAGTCAGGGTGTGAACTGGGGGCCGTGAGCAAGGTATCGATGGTGACTACCATGTTCACACCTTGCTGTGATCTAATCCTCTTATGCTCATCTCCAGTTTACTCTATTACTGACATTTCAGAGTTGTAACTGGCTGTAATCTCCAAAAAAAAAAAAAAAAAAAGACTGAAAATAGCTGAATAGGTGGTGAAACAAGTCACAATCTTCCCTGCTGCAGCTGAGCCGGCCCCAAGGCTATAATTTACACCCATTATCTCTCTCCTTTAGCACCTTTTCTGGATTTCCCTTACCCTTGGCCAGCCCTAGCACCAGTCAAAGCTGCTTGCTCAGGGAATGGCTGGATTTTTATTTCCGAGGGGTTTAGCCTTGATTGTCTTGTCCTCGCCAGGCCCACCTGCTATTATCACCAGGCACAGAAGCACTAAAGGTGCCCTAGTGAATAACCCAAATTTTAGACATCTTCCTCCCAAAGCCCATTATGCAGCAGCAACTCCAGTTCTTGAAGATAATCAAAGCCAGTCTCTGTCCCAGTACAGTAACTCCCATGTTTCCCTGCTTGTCTATCGGCATGGGACCACTAAGATCTTCAGGTGGCAGCCATTGGTATAGACGCAGCGGAACCCTTACTGTATCCCTGCATAAATGCCCCCCTTTCCATACACATATCCTGAGATCAAGGCCGGTCATCAGGAAGAGCCTAAATTCATAAGGATGGGTCTCTGGGAGTATAGGGGGTCAATTCTACTTACATCTTTTAATACCATTCCTGTGCATTCTAGATACTAGAGAAACAGCACAGAGTGACTACATGTAATGATCATTGGTTCCGCCTATCAGCATATATTCGGCATCCTTGAGGACAGTAACCAGCCGTGCAAAGTGTCTTCCTTAAGCTGATTCCTTAGTGAGGGCTTCTAGAGACTGTTTAGATACCCTCTCAGGCTCCCTCAAGACCACCAGTCCTCTGACAAACAGGTCAGAGCAGTATTCTCAGGGTGGTATTATTTTTTGCCTTGAGAATTCAAAGCAGCCCCTAAATACGGTCCCTTCTGTCTACTTTGTGTTACCCTTGCGATTAACCCCCGTGCCTGATGTTTCGGAACTGTTTGCCCTCTGGTCGTATGGAATGGATACATTTTTAGATGCTTCCAAAGAGGACTTCTGGCTTCCATTACCATGTTCTGAATGGACAGCTGGATGATGGACGCCTAACTTTTTCTTTTCTCAGTTCTTATAGGGTATTTACCAACAACCAGACAATTCTTCCGTTCCTGTGATGACCACCACCCCATGTCTTTCAGGCATTACCTCTCTGGTATAAGCCAAGCTTCTCCTTTCACCTTTACCTTATCCAAGTACACAGAGGTGGAAATTTGCGTGATTGTGACGCTTCAAAGTGCGAGGGTTATTATCACCATACTCATCACAACCAGTGGGGTTTTAGTTGCCTCCTTAACATTGAGAATATACTTTCTAGGGCCACTTCCAGTTGGAATTGTCTTAGTTTGAGTCCCTAATCAGACTTTGAGATGCAGCATTGAACACAAGGAATTTATTTTGAAGAGGATCCCAGGTAGAATAAGTGAAAGAGTGTGGAAAGTGAGAGAGGAAAAATAGGAAATTCAATTGCTGAATGGGTTATTACTGTAGGCAACTAAGGCTCAATCCCATTTGGGGCCTCTGAGGAACCATGAAGAATGCATTATAATAGTCACCCCCAAGATATGGGACAGTTGATTGTTAACCCATTGATTCCCATTCTGCATGGGTTCAGAGGTGTTTAGTCCCCAGCAATTCCAGGATACCTCATACGAGCGCTGAGCAAGTCCCGTGGTGCTGGGGAAAATCCTCAAGTGAATGAGGTAGGTGCTTGCAGTGCAAAGCTATCGGCATACTCAGGAAATGGTCCTGCCTCTGAAGGTAAATTCAGACAGGGTCAAACCACCATGCAGCAGGGTATGGAGAGGGTTTGTTATACCTACTGTTCAGTAATTCATATGAAAAAAATCAGAAGGAAGTGTCTGTTAAGCACTGTGGATTGAACACATGTGTTTATCACAACTCCATCCCGAAGCCTCACTAAAATGACTGAAGGGGAATAAAAACAACTTTATAAAACCTGGAAGGATAAAGGGAACAGAAGAGGTAACAGCAGACCAGAGCTAGCAACAAAATGTTGGAAGGCAGAAGGCAGATGGATGAGTGGTAACGAAGTTAATAGAGCAGCAAGAAAGTTTGCTTTGCTGTAGAAACTATCAAAAAGAAAATGAATCCCTACTATAAAACCCTGGAAAGGCTCAGAAACTGGAAATTGTCATTCTTCTGCAGGAAAAGATGCAGGGTGGGGCTGAGAAAAACAGCCTGGAGATGGACCCTCAGAGTCCCTCTCCTCTTCTGTGCACCATGCAGGCAATAGGGTTAATTTCTGGGGAAGTGGAACCAGGGTCTTGACACTCAATGATACCAGGGTTGGTGGAGTATGGGAGAAAGGCTGACAGAGAAGGACTAAATCAAATCTATACACCATGTACTAATATCTTCATTTCCTCACTTGGATGTCGGGGCACTGGCAGCTGGATTTATGTTTCTTGAATGGGGGTTGGAAGTTTCTCCTCTGACAAAACCAACCAGTTGGAGAAAAGACTTAATACTGACATTCAGAAGTCTCCCAGTGAAATGACCAGGTGCTTGACTGCTCTGTAGTAAATAGCAGCAGGCCAACACTGCAAATGCACGCAGAGCTTTCTGCCAGCCATTTCAGTGCCTCCCTCTTAACTATGGACAGTCACATTTCACCAGGCACGGAGGGGAAAGTCACGTACATAAAATATAGAGATTAAAACAAGGGAACAAAGTAAAGGCAATTTAGAGTAAACAAAGACAATGCAATGAACCTTGTCTAAAGAAAACAAATGAATGGCTAACAAACATATGAAAAAATGCTCATCTAACTAGTTGTTAGAGAAATGCACATCAAGATATCACCTAACCCCAATGAGAATGGCCCACATCACAAAATCTCAAAGCTGCAGATGCTGCAGTGGATGTGGAGAGAAAGGAACACTTTTACACTGTTGGTGGGACTGCAAACTAATACAGCCTTTTGGGAAGAAAGTATGGAAAATACTCAAAGAACTCAAACTAGACCTCCAATTTGATCCTGCAATCCCATCACTGGGCATCTACCCAGAAGGAAAAAAAAAATTTTTATCATAAGGACATTTGCACTAGACTGTTTATCACAGCTCAGTTTACAATTGCCAAACTGTGGAAATAGCCTAAATGCCCACCAATCCAAGAATGGATAACAAGCTGTTGTATATGTATACCATGGAATACTATTCAGTCACTAAAAAAGATGGAGATTTTATATCTTTTGTATTAACCTGATTGGAGTTGAAACACATTCTTCTTAGTAAAGCATCATAAGAATGGAGAATCAAGAATCCAATACTCAATTCTGATATGAGAATAATTAATGACCTAGTACATGGTAGGGGTTGAAAGGATAGGACAGTGGAGAGAGGAAAGGGGGGGTCACGGAGTGTGACACACCTCTTGGAGGCAGGACATAATTATAAGAGGGACTTTACCTAACAAATGCAGTCAGTGTAACCTGGTTCTCTGTACCCTCGACCATAAAAAATATATATATGTATCTCTCAAAAAAAGGACAATGCGATGAAAGGATCTTTTAAGCGAACTTATTAATGGACTCAGAAATATACAATAAAATAGAGCAGATCCTCTATAAGTTGACCACCTAAAGGACTGTTTAACACATGGTGGTCAACATAAGGAACTAGGCCTTCTGTACTGGTACTTACATGTGGTACATGTCTGCTCTATGAAAATTAGGTCAACATAAGGAGGTGATCAGTGCTGGGAGGTAGTCAACTATTGAGGTTCCACCATATTGCATCCATGAAATTAGAACATGTTGTTACATGAAAAAAGGAACATTTAGAGCATAAGAAGTAGATCTTAGAAAATAAAAATAGAATACCAGAATAACAGGTTGAATAAAAGGGCTGGAAGATAAAGCCTTCATGAAACAAAGGAAAAGGACATTGAGAGGGAAAAATAGAACAGTCAAATTAGAGAATTAAACCAGGAGATTTTTCATTTACTAATAGACTTCAAGAAAGAGAAAGAAAAGAATTTCATTTACTAATAGACTTCAATAAAGAGAAAATGTAGAAAACATAGGGAATAAATTATCAAAGAAATGATTCAAGAAACTTTCCCAGAAGAAAAGGATATGAGTCTCCAGATTGGTATATACATGAGTACAAGTTCAATGACTGAAACAGATCAACTCCCACCTCTCCAATGTCGATGTACTCATAGAATTCTTGGTAACTCAAAGTCTATGTAGATATTTCTTCTAGAATCTTGGCCACTAAGCTCTCTTGTCTCTCTTTCCTTCAATTTAATTATCACAATTTTTTCTAGCCAACTTCTTCCCATAACCCAGATCCAAGACTTTTTGAATGCCAACAACTACATGGATCTTAACTTGATAATCTCAACTACAATCTTCCCATTTTCTGACCACAACTGTCTATTTTTCTAGTGCATTCTCACCAGCATCCCAGCTCCTAAAGTATTTCTGCTCCTGTGGGACTAAAAATCAGTTAATTTGATCCCACCACTTTTCACTGTCCCTGACTCACCTCATGTCTTTACCCTGCTTAGATTCTATGCTCCATAGTTATAAATGTTCCCTTGCATACACTTTCAGCTCTCTTGTCCCTCTCTCCTTCATTATGTTTTCTTGATATTGACTCAATCCTGTTTTAATCCAACGCTCCACCCATTATGTTCCCATGTGGGTACAGTTTAAGGTGGCTGGAGGATAATCCACATCTGTCCTGTGAACCATGTGGTCCTGGTTTAAATTCATGATCACTCACCTCCAGGGAGCTTCTGTGCTACTCGGCAATCTCACTCCACTTTCCTCATCTTTCAGTGCTGGTTCTTCTAGTTTATTTCCTATTTGTTTACTATTTCACATCTTCCCCTACAATATCTCCTCTCCCATCTTTATTGGAAGTTAATATCATTACTTCCTAACTTACTAAGAAAAAGAAAGCAATCTGAAAAGTACTTCTGCCCATTCCCGCCACCCCATTCGCTTGCAGCTGTTGCCATGCTGTGCCTGGTACAGTGTACAGTATAGTTCATCCTCTGAGTGAAGACAAGCCAATGAATCTTTTGCCCTTCTAACTTCATTTTAACATCTGCTTTCCAGAGGACTGAACCGACAGGATTGATCCAAGAAGGCAGGAAGTAGGAGGGATTTAATTAAGGACTGGATCACTCACTGTCTGGCTAGCAGGGAGGAGCCCATCTGGAATGGAGTGTGGGGTGTGGGTAATCTTTGGCACAGAAAGGTGGCCTCGCTGCTAACCTGGGAAATCAGGCCTTTGAAAATTATGAGGGGGACAGTTCAGACAAGGGCAACAGAGTTGGTGGGATTTTACTAAATTGTTCTAGGCCCTGAAAAGGTATTATGAGGAATAAATGCTAAAAACTACATGTGAAAGACACAAAGCCATTTTTAAAATGGGGAGACGACTCAAATAGACACCAGAATGGTTAAAAGGCTTGACTAGATCTCATAGGAGATGTACAGATGGAAAACAGGCACATAGAAAGATGTTCAATATCACAAATGACTGGGAAAATTAAAATTAAAACCAGAATAAAATATCACAATATATTTATTACAGTATTAATGGCTAAAATTAAAAATATAGATAACATAAAAGCCTGGCAAATGTGCAAGCACTGTAGCTCTCACGGATTCCTGGCAGGGAGGCAAAATGGCACAGGCACTGTGTTAAACAGTTTGGCAGTTTTTTAAAAACTTATTATAGACATTATCATATGACCCAACAATCCCACTCCCAGCTATTTACTCAAGAGAAATGAAAACATAGCTTCACACAAAGACTTGAATGTAAAAGTTTATGACAGTTCTTTTTTTTTTTGCAGTTTTTTGGCTGGGGCTGGGTTTGAACTCTCCACCTCCGGCATATGGGGCTGGCACCCTACTCCTTTGAGCCACAGGCGCCGCCCCAACAGTTTTATTCATAATCACCCCAAATTAAAATAACTCAAATGTCCATCTAACGGAGAATGGATAAACAACTTGCGGTGCATTCATACATTGGAGCACTGTTAACAATAAACACAAATGAACTACTGGTATTTGGAACAACGTGAATGAATCTCACATGCATTAAAGGGGAAAAAGCCAGATGCAAAATACTTCATGAAGGACTCCATTTATATGATGCTTTTACTAAGTCACAGGGACAAAAATCAGATCACTGTTGGCCAGGGATTAAGTTTGGGAAGGAGAAGACTAATTTCAAGGACACATAATTAAGAAACCTTCTGGGGTGATGCTTATGTTCTGTATTTTAATTGTGGTGGTTTTTACACCACTGTATATATTTGTCAAAAGTGATTGAACTATACATCTAAATTTTACAATATGTAAATTTTACCATAATAAACCTGAATTCAGAAAAAAGAAAACCACCCAAAAAACTAAACGTGAAAGCCAGAAGTCCATGGCTTGTATTTTGGTAGCTTGTAAAGCAGCTCTCATCTTCAGGAGTGGGAAAGGGACCTGGCTGAGGTGCAGAGTCAGCACTCAACAGAGCACTTAACTGCAAAGAGCAACGAATGGTGAGGAAAGGCAGCCTGCTATGCAAGGTCAGGGTCCTGGTTGAGAAAAGCTGGACCCTGAAACATGGAATGGGACACATGGGTAAATGCCCCCTGAAGACTGTGGCTCAGCAAAGTCCTTGGGCCCTTGGAACTAGTAGAAGTTTTCCCTCACTCTCCAAGTCAAGGCCTTAGTCCAGGCAGGCAGATCTTGTGGAGCTCTTCTTCCTTTAAGACAGGGGTCCTCAAACTATGGCCCAGGGCCACATGCAGCCCACCGAGGACATTTATCTGGCCCACCAGGTGTTTTTGCCAATGCTGCCTGTCCTGCTTAGCAGCCAACTCATCCCAGGCCACAGTGCACATGTGTGGAATGTGTGCTGCACTCTCTGACTCCCCTCCTTCTCTGTCTCTGGACTCCTCCTCTCAGTCTCGGGTGAGACTGAGACTTCTGATCAGACAAGTCATAAGCTTGCCTGCGCAGAGCCTGCTGCTGCCTGAGGACTAGGGTAAGAACAAGTTAGGATTTAGTTTTTTTTTTTTTGAAGTTAGGAGGTCTATTTTTTTTTTTTTGCAGTTAGTAGGGCCTTTTTTTGCGGTTAAGGGGGGGTCTCTTTTTTTCTGAAGTTAGGACGTCTTTTTTTTGCACATGGGGGCACCTTTTTTTTTTCATTTTAAATATTGTATTTGTATTTTTTCTTGTTTTCTTTTGTATTTTTGCAGTTTTTGGCCAGGGCTGGGTTTGAACCCACCACCTCTGGTATATGGGGCCAGTGCCCTACTCCTTTGAGCCACAGGCACTGCCCCCATTTTGTTTTTTTACTTCAAAATAAGATATGTGCAGTGTGTATAGGTATTTGTTCATAGTTTTGATTTTTTTAAAACTATAGTCCAGCTCTCAAACGGTCTGAGGGACAGTGAATTGGCCCCCTGTTTTAAAAGTTTGAGGACTCCTGCTTTAAGACAACAAGTATCCCCTCTTCTTCTGGTGCCAGTGTTAAATCTCAGCTTACTCTGGTGAGGACAAGCTGAGTCTCATAAGGGAAGAAGAGAAGTGGTAAGAAGGAGCCAGCATGTTCTGGGAGGAGCCAGGGGGCTTACTCCTGGGATCTGATGCTGAGGGTGTTTGATCAAAGTGGCCAGAAGGAAGGACTGGATAAGTAAGAGTTCATAGACTTGGGGTATTGTCTTGGGACAGAGGATTTAACATTCTTGACAGGGGCCTTCGGAAACAGGTAAATTCATGGCTGGGTGGCTCTTGGAAGCACGGAAAAAGTGATGACCATATTAGAAAGCAATTACCATAAAAGAGGCACTAAATATGCAAGTAGACAAAGTGAGTTGGCCAGCCAATATTAGCCAGCCTTTGTCATAGGCTCCCCTGGAACTGCTATGACCAGCGCAGGAATGGAGCAGCCAGAGAAGCAGAAGTGGGCCCAATAGCACGGACTCTCCTGATCCAGCTGTCGCTGCTTTTGAATGTCCAACCAGCCAGCCACAGACACTAATGCTGAGCCTGCAAAGCGGCATTATCTCTTGAGTAGACCAAATTGCCACTTGGTGGCAAGTTGACCACAGGATCTCTTCCAGTGATTCATTGTCCTTGGAGTAGATAGCCATTCTGGTAAAAGTTTGTATTTCTTGCCCACAGAGCCTCAGCCTGCACTACTATTTGGGAGCTATGGAATGCCTGATCCTCAGGTGTGGAATCCCACACAACATAACACCCAACAAGAGACCCACTTCACTAAAGGGAGCCCATGAGCATAGGGCCAACTTTTAGTACCACAAACCCATCTCATCCAGAAGGAGCCAGCCCCAAAGAGGGCTGGAATGACCTTCTGATGGCCCAACTCCTGTGCCAGTGCAGGCACAATGCTCTGTTACGTGTGGGTGCCATGCCCCAGGGTGCAGTGCATGCAGTAAGTCAGAGGCCTCCTGTGGGGCTGTGTTCCCACTAGGGAGAACACATGGGCCCGGGAACCAAGGCTGCAAGCAAGGGAACCTTCCTATCTCCTGTCATTTATTACCATCTCACCATCCATTCTAATGACTCACAGGGAGCCTTTTACTTCCTGGTCCCACAACTGCTCTACAGAGTTAGAGCTGCTGGTCCTCAAAGAGGGTGCATTCTCGCCAAGGGGCATAGCAAGGTTTCTACTAAATATAAGTTAAAGCAGCCTTCTTAGGCACATAGGGCTCTTTGTGTCCAGAAACCAGCAAATGAGAAGAGAAATTAGCATCTTGGTAGGTGTAATTGATCTTGATCAGCAAGAAGAGGTAAGAACATTTTTATATAATAGATGTAGGTGTGACCTAACTGGGTGCCTCTTAGGATTCCTTTTGAAATTCAATCATAACTGTGAAAGGACTCCATTGTCTAGCAAACTTGGCCAGAGAAGGGTGTGTACCGGCTCAGTCCCTGTGGTAATGTGGTCTGGATCACATCAAGTAAGCCTCGAGGACTTGCAGAGGTAACAGGGGAGGGTGAGGGGCATTTAGAATGGACAGTGGAGGAGGAAGAACATGAGCACCAGTTGCAACACTAACAGTAGCTGCAGGGATGTGGCTGAGGTTCATCCTGGCCACCTCCCTCTTCTGGGTTCCTCAAAGCTTGCTACGACTGTGGGGGAGTTGCTCTCTAGCCATGCATGGTGAAGTGGAGTGCACTGATGAATTGGAGAGGTTGTGGATTCGTGCCACCCCCATCTGCCTTCAAGAGAGAGCCTGTTACTTCAAGGAGTGTAGCACTGTCTCTAGCTGCAGAACCTTCTGGATCCTGTGCAAGATTCACATGAGCCCAGGAACCAAGGGGTGGATGCAAGATTGCCTTCCTCAAATGACTGAATGTGGGAGCAGTACAAGGGCCCAGGCATCCTGCCCATGCAGGACTCCCTTTACAGGTGGTCTTTGCTCTGTGGCTCTCTCTCCAGCAGGTGGGGACTTTCTGCCCTCTCACCCAACTGTCCTTCCTTCACTGTTCCTTTCCTAAGTGTCAGACCTGACTCTGACAGGTTTCCCTGCCTACTCCTGCTTCCTCAGTCCTGAGTCTTTCACAGGCATGCCCCCAGTAAATCTCTCATGTTTCTAGCTCTCTCTCTGCCCTCGCTTCCCAGAGAGAAAGTTCTCTCTGCTGACAATTCCCCTCCTTATGTCTGATCTGCTGGAAGTCTGGCTTCCGCACAGGAGGCAGTCACACAACAAAACTGACCTCTACTCCAGGGACGTTTCTGATCATGCTACTTAAATTAAGGACAAAAATTAATATCCCTCCACATTTTAATGCCCAGAACAACTAAATTATTAAAATTGAGGAAAAGAGTCCATTTACAGGAATATAACCATTTATATTTTAGCAAAGTACTCTCCCACAAAGTGGGTCTGCACACAGTGCATGTGCTCAGTGAATTTCCATGAGATCTCCAAATAGGTTTTCATCTACACGGTGTCCCAAAGTTTGCTATGAATAGGGAAAATTAATAAACTGAATTTTGAATTTTTTTATTAAATCATAAGAGGTATTTTTAACATATATCAACACATAGAGACTATTTTGTAAATATTTTATGAAATTCTGTAATGAATATTTTGTAAAGGCACATTTAGCTACAATTTCCTGTTTTCCTTGTGTGTGTGTGTGTGTGTGTGTGTGTGTTTATGGTGACCTTTGGTACAGCTTGTATTTCTTCTGTTCTGATCAAGTGTTGTTAATTTCCTCAACTCCTTATTCTAAAACCAACAAGTCAATTTTTCTGCTCCATGACAGGTTAAGAAAATTTCACATTTTCATTGATTAAACAGGAAATGACAAGCAAATAAAAAACTATCCTGATAGCTTTAAAGGGGCTTGTACCATTTATTATGTTTAAACAGTTTCAAGTGTTTTAATTTAATCTGTAACCAGATTTTATGCAAATAGAGAGTAAGGTCTATGCCTTGTACTTCATGAGGCCTCCCCCCCCCCCCACCCCCCGCCCGAGGCACTCGGCCTGTGCTTCCCAAGTTTTCCGTAAACAAACAACCAATTTATTCTCTCCCCATGCTCTCCCCTCTCTCACCATCTCTCTAGGATAAAGGCCATTACTTCCAAAGGCCAATTCATTCCTTTCCTTGTTTTTCTTTCCCAGCAGGTCTAAATATTTAAAATTATTATTTTTTAATTATAAAACGAAATACGCTAATTTTAAAAATGGAATATATATATTATATATATATATTAAATGGCAACATCAATAAGTTTCTTCTAATCATTTCCATTCTCACCCATAAATAAGCAATGGTAACAACTTGGTGCACCTTGGTCCATATCTTTTTATATAGACCTGTACACGTTGGTATATTCATGGTGGTGTGTATTTTGTTTGACCAAAAAAAATAAATCACACTCGAAGCAATTTGTGCTTTTCATTCCTCCATCTCAATATGAGAGGCTCTGGCCCATTCTTTTTACAAACTATATCATATTCCAAATTACTGGTAAAACCACAGTTTATTCACTTTGCCTCCTCCTGAGTTCTAATGACAGTAAGTGTATTTCCATAATATTATGAATCACAGTTATTTCTCTTCTGTGCATTGCATATTCATATTCTTTATTTCTTACACTTAAATCTCTAAGCCATCAAAACCTTCTTTTTGTGAATGATGTGAGATGCAGGATTGAGGTTTCTTTTCTTCTAGGTTGAGGACTGATTTTACACTTAACAATAAGTTATTTAAGAAAGAAATGAACCTTCTCTCACTGAATTGTAATAGTTCCCTTTCCATATTTTAAGTTCTCTCATATGCTTGCACTTATTTGGGGATCAAATTTTGATCCACTGGTAAATTTTTCTATTCTGCTTTTAATGTTTTGATTACTATGATTTTATAACCTATTTCTATTTCTTTATTTTCATAATTTTCCTGCCTATTCTTGAATATTTGTTGATTATTTTCACTTGAACTATTTGTTTTATTCTTAACTTCATGCCTCCACGCTATGTTGGATTTGAACTTTAAATTCACATTAATCCAGTTTTATAAAATAACTTGCTATGGCCTGAATGTTTGTGTTCCCAACTTCCCCGTTCATATATTGAAATCCTAATCCCTCAAGTGATAGCATTAAGAGTTGGGGATTCCGGAAGTGACTGGATTATGAGGGCAGAGCCTTCGTCAATGGGTTAGTGTCCTTGAAAAAGAAGGTTGAAGGAGGCTTTTTGTCTATTCTGCCGTGTGAGGACACAGTGAGAAAGCACCATCTATGAACCATGAAACAGATCCTTACCAGACACTGAATCTGCCAGCACCTTGATCTTGGACTACCCAGACTTCAGAACTGTGAGAAATAAATTTGTGCTGTTTAGAAGCTACCCAATTTATGGTATTTTGCTATCGCAGCTCAAATGGACTAAGACCTAATTCAATGCGGTTTGAAAGGAACTGCAACGTAGTTGTATTTTAATTTTTATAAGAATTGACACTAATACTATCTTTGCTGGAGCAATGACATGTGTCTCCACTTGTTTAGATCTTATTTTCTGTTTTTAAAAATGACACTGTATTTTTTCCAAATAGGTCATGCCCTTTACTTTTAAAAACATTCTTAGCCATTATTATTTTTATTATCATTTTAAAGAATACATTTCAAGTTTAAAATTATATTATCAAATATTTCAAATATGTAGGATGGTATAGAAATAATATTCAGGGAAACATGTCCCTTTCTCTCATACAGGTTAGGTTATAACATTTTGACACATTATAGTATGTGGTGACATTCTTTCATCATCACCCTCTGGAGATGTGAGTATGATTCCTATACATTTACACTTTTGTTAACTATCTATGTATTCCTAAATAATATATAGTATTTTAATGTGTTACTTAAAAAATAAATTTATATCTATGAATAATTATCGCTTATATTGAGAAAGGCCAATGACTTTTTATATTTATCTTGCTTTGAGATGCTTTATCAAAAAATTTAAAATTAAAGTAGCATTTAACTTATTAGAATCTTAGATGGTCTTTGTTTACAATAACATGAAAATATTTATAATTTTACCTTTCCTTGTACAATATGCATACCAATTGTTTTCTTTTCAGTTTAATTAACTAAATGTTCCAAATACTGTGGGAGGATATTGATGAAAGCAGTATGCTTTTCTGATTCTTTATTTGAATGGAAATGACCTCAGAATTTCTAACGTAATACTTCTACTAACTTTTGTAGTTTTATCCTATTTAAGCAATACTTGTAACTTTTTTTTCAGGATAATGTTTATACTTCTCATTTATAATTAGGGACAAATCTTCAGCCAGATCTCAGAAGAAAGGGACCCTCTATGTGGAAGGGTCTTGGCATTGCTCCTGTTCTGTTTTACTGGTGGTAGCTGGTGTTTCAAGTTCACATTATGTGCAGGGCAGAATCTAGATGGTTCTCAAAATGTGATTCCTGAATGACATCATCAGTTATTTCCCAGGAACTTGTTTGATGAAATACAAACAAGATTCTTGGGGTTGGTATGGTGACTCAGGTCTGTAATCTTAGCACTCTGGGAGGCTAAGACGGATGGATTGCTTGAGCTTGGATGTTGGAGACCACCCTGAGCAAGAGTGAGACCCCATCTCTAAAAATAGCCGGTGTTGTAGTGGGCACCTGTAGTCCCAGGTACTACTCAACAGGATCACTTGGGCCCAAGAGTTTGAGGTTGCTGTGAGCTATGATGTCATGGCACTCTACCCAGGGCAACAAAGTGAAACTCTGTTTCAAAAAAAAAAAAAAAAAGGATAAAAAAGAAATACCCTAGAGCTACTAAATCAGAAGGAGCTGAGAGATAGCAATTTGTTGCCATAAGCCCTCTGGTAAACACTGAAGCTTGAGAACCATTTTCTTTGTGTTATGTCCATACAATGAAATATAATCTAGCCCTTTAAAAAAGGAAGAAAATCCTACCATATACTCCAAGATGGATAAACCTGGAAGACAGAAAGCATAAACAGCATCCTGAAAAAAAAAAGCTAAAAATCTTGCTTAAATATGATAAGACTATGTTAGTGAAATAAGCCAGACACAGAGGACAAATACTACATGATTCCCTTAAACAATGTATCTAAAATAGCCAAATTTGGCCTGCGTGGTGGCGCAAGCCTGTAATCCTAGCATTCTGGGAGGTTGAGGTGGGTGGATTGCCTGAGCTCAAGAATTCAAGAGTAGCCCGAGCAACAGTGAGACTTCATCTCTCCTAAAAACAGAAAAAGTAGCCAGGCATTGTGGTGGGTGCCTTAGTCCCAGCTACTCAGGAAGCTGACTTAAGAGGTTTGTTCCAACCCAGGAGTTTGAGGTTGCTGTGAGCTTTGAGGCCAGGGCACACTCTGTCCAGGGCGAGAGAGTGAAACTCTGTCTCAAATAAATAAGTAAATAAATAAGTGAATAAACAAACAAACAAATAAAATAGCCACACTCGTAGAAATGAAGAGTAGAATGGTGGGTGGTAGGAACTGGGGGGAGGGGCATATAGAAAGTTGCTGATCAACAGATATAAAATTTTATTATGCAAAATAAATTCTAGGGATCTTCTGCGCACCATTGTGTCTAGAGTTAACAATGCTGTACTGTGCACTTAAAAATTTAAGAGGGCACATCTCATATTAAGTGTTCTTACCAGAGTGAAAAGAAAATAAAGTAATATAAAATGAAACACAAAAAGATTTAAAGAAAATCAAGTTTAAGAACTACTAGGCTGGACAATAGTACAAGGTTCAAACAGTCTGTTATTCGCCTCATCTTTTTTTTTTCTTTAAGTCTTTTCTTGCTATTACTCTCTCACTAGCTTTCTTTTCTTTTCAGCGAGAATTTCTCAAAAGAGTTGTTCCTGGTTCACTGTCTCCAAATTTTCTCTTCCCATTCTTCCTTCAAGCCACATTAATTTGACTTTTCCCCTCCTTAGTCATTGAAACTGTTCTAATTGGGTCTCTAATGATCTCTGCATTGCTAAATCCAGTGGTCATTTCTCAATCTCCGAGTTATTCGACCAATTAGTAGCATTTAACAGAGTTTTATCATTCCCTCCTTTTTAATATACTTTATTTTTCTCCTCCTTCCTGGTTGCACCATATTAGTTTTGACCTTGAATTTGGAGGGATCCAGGACTGAGCATTTGGTCCTTTTTAATTCTCCATCTCACTCACTTCCCTGGTAATCGCATCTGCCTGTTGCTTTTAGTGCCATCTATGTTACAGTTTCCCAGTTTAGCAAACATAAATACAGGACAGCCAGTGAAATTTGAACTTCAGATAAAACAAGGTATTTTAATACAAAAGTATCCCACATATTACATGGGATATGCAATATTAATCATGTTAATGCCTAATTATTGGCATTATTATTAATTATATCAAGGAATTAATTGCATGACCTAAGATATATTGGGACATATTTATACCAAAAACTTATTTGTGGTTTATCTGAAATTCAAAGATCATTGGATTCTATCTGGTAATTCTAACCTATGGGGAAAGGAATCCCATAAATATATACAGAGTGGCCATAAAATTTGTGTGCTTATTTTAAATTGCACATGAACTTTAAGGCGACCCTGTACATAGCCCAGACCTTTCTCCTAAACTCCAGAAACATGTAACTGTGTACAGCTCCACTTGGATAGCCAATAGACATCTCAAACTCGACATGGCCCAAGCTGAGCACCTGATATTTTATTCCTCATCTCCAAATTTGCTCTACCCACAGCCTTCCTCTATACCAATTGATGGCAATGTCTTCCTTCCAGTTGATCAGGACAAACACTTGGGGGTATCATTTTCCTTTTCTCTTTCTCCTGCATACCAAACCCAACCAGCCAGGAAGTCGAATTTGTTCTACCCTCAATAGGCATCTGTAATCCAACCATTTCTCATGATCTGCACCCCACTCCATCCTGGTGCAAGCCGCTATCATCTCTTGCTTCCAACAGCATCCTGGTTTGTCTCTACTCTTGTCTTCCTTTCCCCTCTGCTGTCTGTTCTCATTGAAGAAACTGATGAGATTCTTTTAAAAGCCAAGTTGGATCTTCCTCTTCTGCTCAGCTTTCTTTTGTGGCTCACTGTATACAGAATAGAAGCCTAACTCTTTTCTTTTCTTTCTTTCTTTCTTTTTTTTTTCTTTTTTGAAGACAGAGTCTCACTTTGTCACTCTTGGTAGAGTGCTGTGGTGTCATAGCTCATAGAAACCTCAAACTTTTGGACTCAATTGATCCTCTTGGCTCAGCCTCCCAAGTAGCTGGGACTATAGGTGCCCACCACAGTGACTGGCTTTTTTTTTTCTTTCTATTTTTAGTAGAGACAGGACCTCAGTCTTCTCAGGCTGGTCTCGAACTCCTGAGCTCAGGCAATCCACCCACTTTGGCCTCTCAGAGTTATAGGATTACAGGCATGAGCCACCATGCCTGGCCTCAAGAATCTGTATTTCAGACAAGTTGCAGGTGTGAGCCACCGCATCCGGCCTTAGCCTAACTTTTTCCAATAGTCTGCAAAGTCTTACATCATCTGGCTCCCGCTGCTTCCTGACGTAGTTTCCTGTTGCCTTCCCCTTCATTGACGTTCTTCTAACCATGCTGGCCTCCCTGCTCTTTGTGGTGTATTGGAGCTGTGTCCCTACAAGGGCCTTTGTACCTGGCTGTGCCTTCTGCCTGGACATTTTTCCTCCAAGTATTCACATGGGTAACTCTCTCTCCTCTTTCTTTTGCTCAAATGTCAACTTCTCAGTGAAATTCAAACTGATCACTCTACAAGGTATCCCTCAAATTGCCCCTAAAGTCACCATACATAGGGAAAATGGGAACTTGTAGTTAAATGTGCTTTTATTTAAAAAATCTTAAGTACGAAATTTTATGAAGAGATGGTCAACATATAAAGAATATTTTGTAAAATTTTGTGATGAAGGTTTTACAAATAAAAATATATTTAGCTACATTTTCCCAATTTATGGCGACTTTAAGGACAACTTATAGGACATCCTATATTTAGATTTGTGGTTCTCTCCTACACACACATACACACACACATGCACCCCTGACATCCCTTGCTTTGCTTAAATTTTCACCAAAGCACTAATCATTTTAACACAATTTGCTTATGCATGTTGTTTATTAATTATTCTCTGTCTCAGCTCCCTCACTGTAGCTCAGAATGGTCAAGGGAAGCCAGAGGAAGCTTCCGCGCTTTTTTGCTATTTCTGTGAGTGGATGTGACCCATGTTCCCTATCCCATACTTCCTTCTAAACACACTTTAACTAACACCAATAAGACTCTTTGATCTGGCTTGGTCCTTCTCTCCAGCAGGATAATATATCTCATTCAAAGAAGTAAGGTGCTAAAGAGTTTTTTATCTCAGATGAGTACTTTGCATATCTAAGGACATCAAGATTAATTAGCTCATGGATAATAAACTTGGCCTTGGCTCCAACCAAACTGGCATGATCTCTATAGACATTTCTTCACAGACACTTGCATAAAATAATACATATTCTCATGAATAATTTGGTACCCAAATTATTTAAGGACCCTAAACCCTACAGGGTTTTTATTAGTAAAATATTTTAGCAATTTAATATTATGAAACAATAGTTTATAGAGTGCATGATACACGGTAAGTATTTAATAACTATGAGGTTTGGCACTTTCACACTCTCTCTATTTTTAAATGTACTACTTATTTAATCTGACATCTTTCTCCTAAGAGCTCTTGGCTCAGCATAGCTCAGGTGAGTTTACAGCTATTACCCAGTTAATTCAACTTAGGAAGTTGATAGTTGCCAACCGCTATTATCCTCATTTTGTGGGAAGGGAAATGGAGTTATATGTAAGTCAAAGTGATTTGCCCTAACTTTCATGTGTCATTGCCACAGGTTTTTGTTTTCCCCCCATCAGTTCTTGGTACTTCAAAGCCAATATTTGGTCGCAGTTTCACAAGAGCCTTTAAGTGAAACTAACTGTAAGAAATCAGCCTAGGAAAAATACTTTATATTTATTACAGTTCCCTAACACCCTTGAGTATTCAGCATATCAGTACTCAAGAAACAAGCAGTAAATTCTGAGGTCCATTTCATGCTGAGTGAAATGATCGAAGTCAACAGTCATTAAAGGGGATGAAAGTGATAAATTCTGCTCCATATTTCAACTGTTTATCATCACTGCTTAGCCTCATCAATCAGCAAATTAATAGAGAGTTTCTATACTGGCATTTCTATGCATTCAGATAATTTGCTTAACTACTCTACTAGACTTTTAATATAGCAAAAGGAGGATTTTCAAAATTCTACCAGATTTATAAAAAGAGATAAATATAAATTCAATTAAATGACTTAGAAGCCTCACAAATTACATTTCTAAGACCTGTAAACGTAAGCTATGAGCATCAGCACAATCAGTTGCCAAATCCGGCTGTATTCAAATCATCTGGACAGATTTTTTTTAAAAAAGCATGAACCCAATCCCCAAACCTTCAGATCTGATAGGTTTGGGTTGGTGGCACGGTAATCAGTATTTGAAAAACAGGTCCCCACTGGATCAGACGTAGGCAGGTTTGGGAATCACTGAGTTAGAGAAATAGAGTGTTAGGATGAAAAGAGAGTCTGCTAGGAACTTCTCAGCAATTGCTCATTATTAATGGACCAGAGCCAGGCAAACCAATTTCACTGGAAAGTTTTCATTCAGAATATCAAACAGATAACTTAGCAGATTTCATTTATAAACTGGTGACCCATGCCATGGAAGGCCCGGGTGGTCACCTTGTAAATACATAGGAGAGACGCTGTGTCAGACCCACCTTTTCTGATACGACCATTGCTCCCTACCTGTAAGCTTGTAAATGCACCTAATTTTTGCATTTCTTCCCAACCAGTCACCTTCCAGCACTCTCTTCCTAAATCTCCTTGCCCTCAAAGCTTTCTCCCCAGTGGGGAGAAGCAATCTGAACAAAGTCCAGGCCTGAACTCATGCAGGCCCTGAGTACCAAAGTTATTTTGATTGAGTCTTTTAAAATAAACACCCTGCACATGATCATATTTTTCTTCTCCTAACTCTTTCCCTCTCCTTAATTCATACATTGAATCATTACTGTCTCATGATAGCTGTTGTATATTTATCATTATTAAACTCATTTTATTGATCTCCTTTGCTCCAATCTGTCATGATTTTATGAAATTTAATCCAATTCCTTCTGCATTTGTGATCCCTCCAGCATCATACCATCAGCACACTTTTATTAACGTGATCTCCAGTCTGTTTTCTAAGCTTCTCGTTATTGTTATGATGTGATATTAATGAAACTATTTAAACATATTGTACCACTGCAGCACCTTATGGGAAAAAAAGTCTTACCTTGACATCAAACCATTAATATTAACTCTTGTTTAATTTCTTTTGCCAATTTTACATTTGTTTTACAGCATAGCTGCATGACTCACAGGTCTCTTGTTTGCCTCTGAGTGTTGTGTAAAAGCAAATGCTTTTCTAACGCTGAGAACTAACATCACACAATGCTCACGCTGTACTTCTTTTACCTACAGAGCTCCTTAGTCGCCAAATAGATAAATTCTCAACTTTTCTTCACTTTCATTAGAAAAGGCAAAAAACAAAATTGAAGGCAATGTAAAAATAATCTAAAGCCTTTGACATAAAACTACAGATCCTCGACATTTACAGGTAAGGATGACATTCTATCCTAAATTCATTCCGTGGAGTCTAAGTTCTAGTCAATACAAGATTTTCAAGTGTCCCCAAAGGGCTGCTCATCATGGACACCTACTGTACATAAAAGAAGTGGATTAAGATAAATTAGTGGAGCAAGATATAGGTATCCGTGAGCTTTCTGGTAATTTCAGTCAGAATATTATACACCGACATTAAGATGATGAACCTCAATCGTGACTCTCTGCACTTGGTTGCCTCTTCCAGCCACAAATTTTAGCTCTTTCTAGAATCATTAAATTTCAGAACACTTGAGAAACTATGTTAAGTGAAGTTGTTCTCTATTTTCATGTATGTAAGCTGAAGTGCAAGGGCATTTGTATAGCTCTAGGTTTTTAAGTCAAAAGCTCCTGCCTCACTGTGCCTCCCACGCCCCTGCAGTTCTTCCTGCCTGGCTCTCTCCTTGATAATCTCAGGGCTTGTTTCCGAACTGGACTCCTGATGTATGGGTTTTCAGGCCGAAGGCCTCATTATTGCCATTTGCCCAGTTTTGACCTTGTAATTCCCAGTGGCTGAAAATTCATGATTTAGAATCTCTCCCCCATGGGGCTTGTCGTCTGCTGCTGGTAAGCACTTTGTTGCGTCAGGTCCTCGAGGTATTTCATCTCAGCAGGAGCTGGAGTCTGGTACCCTGCTGCCTTTCCCTTGGACCTTCTGGAAAATCCGATGGTGGCCACACAAACACAGTCTCATCGGCCTGAAATAAAAAACATGGTCATTTCAAATCAATATGTTTTATCTGTATAGCTGAACCATGTAGCACTGTCCCTGAGATTATATGGACTTAAGACACATTCTCCCAGACCTGTGAATGTGAAAAATGACATCTGTTTGATTTTCCTGAGTAGAAAATGGCTAAATTATTATCAGACTAAGAGGAACTTGAAAGTCCATTTGTCCCAGGTTTTCAACTACTAGATGGACTATATGGTGCAGACTTCTAAAGTTCGTCTCCCGGATTCCTTCCCATCTCCTTGAGCATTAGAGGCAGGAGGGAGAGACCTAAAGTGGGTACAGTCTCTAAACGTGCGTATAGTCTGACCTTCTCATTTAACAGCATGAGCGAAGGGAATCACGGAGGAGCTAAGTAATCGAGCTGGAACTAGAACTCACATGTGCAAAGGTTTCTACTTTTCCACAGATTACTAAAATGAAGACAATGAGCCATAATAATGAAATACAAACATCATTAAAAAAAATAACCGGGTAAGAATCAGAAATTTCTAGACTGCTTTATGAATTGTTCCCTGGTAAAATAGCACCATGCCATTTTAAAATGGATAAAAAATACATTATCCTCTCTACCCCAGCCTGCAAAAGAAGACGGTGGTCAGGCTTTTTACCTATATTAACGCAGGGCTCTCTAACCAGCTCCCTGTTCTCAATTCTACCTGAAAATGCTAATGCACAAAATACCGAAATGCACATTTGGAGGTTACATGAGAATGGAGCTGAAATGTCAACGCAGAGAAATCTGTTTCAAAAATTCTCAAGCTTGACCACTGTTATGCCTCATAGGTATGGTTTTATTGGCTTCATTCAGCGTAACAAGCTGGTTTAAATTCATTTAAGAATTTTAGGCAAAGGCCAGACATGGTGGCTCATGCCTGTAATCCTAGCAAACTGGGAGGCCAAGACAGGTGGATCGTTTGAGCTCAGGAGGTCAAGACCAGCCTGAGCAAGAGCAAGAAAAATGAGCTGGGCATTGTGGCAGGTACCTGCAGGCCCAGCTACTGTGGGGCTGAGGCAAGGAATTGCTGAAGCCCAAGAGTTTGAGGTTGCTGTGAGCCAGGCCGATGCCATGGCATTCTACCCAGGGTGACAGAGTTAGACTCTGTCTCAAAAAAGAAAAAAAAAGAAATCTAGGCAAAAGGAATAAATATTCATATTATAGGCGAAGAGATGAATAAAACAAAATAAGCAAGTAAAGGGGCTCTGCTCAAGGTTGTCCCATCTGCAAATCATCAAGAGTGGTGTTCTGGTTTCTGATATAGAGAGTGGCAACATCCTGGTACTGTTAGAACAGCCACTAGTACACATTTGCTATTCCTCAGACACCAGGCTCCAGTCTTCTCTATCCCTTGGCAAGTTCATCTGGCTGTTTCTCAATCAACTAAACCCATCCTTGCTCTTGGATCAATCACATCTCAAAGACCCCAGGGAGGGTGAAGAAATCATTGCACCCAGTAATTTTGAAGCAGTGTGCTGCAACACGCTGGGGTGCTGTGAGAGGATCTTAGGTGTGCCGCAAAAATTTTAAAGAGCATTAATTAAATTATTTTTGAAAGAAGTTCAAAGCACAGTAAGTATATTCTTTTGTTTACTCATTTTTTTTGATTAACAGTGTGCTGTGAAAGTTTAACTACAGGTTCAAGTGTGCTATGAGATTAAAAAAGGCTAAAGAACATTGAATGCGCCTAGAATGGTTAAGTTGTAACCGCTTGCAGGAAGAAAAGTGAGGAGCTCTTTGTGGAACACTGAAATTTGAGAGTTTGTGAGTTATGCTGGACTATCGGCTGTCAAACATAAATATAATGGGATACACACATGCAATTTAAAGTTTTCTAGTAGATAATATTTTTCAAAAATAAAAAAGGGTGGCTCCTGTAGCTCAAAGGAGTAGGGCGCCAGCCCCATATGCCAGAGGTGGCAGGTTCAAACCCAGCCCTGGCCAAAAACTGCAAAAAACCAAAAAAATAATAATAACAAAAATAAAAAAAACACCTAAAGTTAATATTAACAGTCTATTTTATTTAATGCAGTATTCAAAATACTGTCATTTCAACATGTGGCATATTCACTCTCTAAGTGCTCAACAGCATACATTTGGAGAGGGCAGTTCTAGCAAATCATTTTCTTCAGTTAATCTACTAAGCTTGCCATGTTGGAAAAAGCATAGCAAGTCAAGACTTCCCAAGTATATTAGTCAAGGTTTTCCAAATAAACAGAACCAATAGAGTATGTGAGGATAAATATATAGAAAGATTTATTTTAAGAAACTAGCTGACACATGGTGGAGGCTTGTTAGTCCAAATCTGTAGGATAGGCCAGTAGGCTGGAAACCCAAGGAAGAGCCAATTTGATTTACTCAAAGTTTACTGATGTCAATGTTATTCACATCTTTAAAAAATCCCTTCCAAACAACATCAAGACTGGAGTTTGATCAAACATCTGGGAATCACAGCCTAGCCAAGTTGACATGAAAAATTAACACACACAAAATTAACTAACTAAAGCAAAGGAAAAGTTGTGAAACTGTACATAACTCAGCAAACAATCCTTCTCCTAGAAGTTGTAGATAGAGTTGAGCTTTGGTATGGCTGTGACAACCTGGCAAAAAAAAAAGTATTTTTACTTTTTCCTTTAATCTGCTCACTAGTACCCTCATTAGCAACCTAACTCTTCTAACAATTAGTGTGACTGTATTATATTTGCAGGGAGAATCTTTTATAAATTAAGAAAATCAATAAAGAACTCTAGGAATGTCTCAACAGCATTCTCCCTGGAAGAAAGGGTAATCACAAGAGTATATTATCTGTATAATAACTAATGACATCATGGGAAATTACAGATGATGGTTATTAAGTTTTTGCACACTCTGTTTCACACTGGACTGATAAATACAGAAATCACACACTTATAATTGTTTCCCTGCTTTTCCTGTTCTTCCCAAGTTAAGATTTAGATAGCTGCAATTTTGGACTGTCCAGGATGTTTTCAAGGTCTCTGCCTCAAGGACATCCCAGAAAAGGCAGAAGTTGGTGCCTCTCCTCCCACTTGGGAACTTGAAGGAACAGCTCCCTGGCAACTGGGATGAGAACACATGAATGAGGCTCGGCCAATCTGATGATCACTCCCCAAAATGTTGAACACTGGTGTTGACTGCCGACTGCTGGTGCTGTTATTGCAGGTGGCTGTGGTGGAGCTGAAAGGCCTCTGGGGTGGAAGTTAGTTCCCAGGAGCTCCAGGGCCAGCAGTGGCAGCTCTGTTCAACAATACAATGCTGGTAACATAGCATCACAGAAAGACTTCCTGTGGCTGAGACTGTGCCTTGCATTCTTAGCTCCTGTTCACCTTCTGAATCTAGGAACTAGCAAGTATCTTTTCAATATTTTTTTCTTCTAGGGTAGACAGAGTTTTACCACCAATAACCTTGACCCCACATAAAAAGGTAGAATTTTATCTGGCACTTGAGATCAGCAATTAACTACAGGGATCTTTAATGGTTCAACAGAGAGGTTCTCAAGTTCTTTGGTCTCAGGAGCCCTTTACATGTTCAAAAATTAGTGAGGACACCAGAGAAATTTGGTTTACATGCATTATCTATTGATATTTGCCCTATTGGAAAGCTAAGACATAAATTTAAAGTTATTTATTTATTAATTTAGTTAAAAATAAAGTGATGAACCCCATTACTTGTTAACATTTATAATGATTTTAATAAAAAATAGCTTTATTTTTCCCAAACGAAAAAGAATTATTAAGAAGAGCGCCATTGTTTTACACTTTTGCAAATGTATTTGATCTCTAGTTTAATGGAAGACAAGATTCTCAGACATGTTTCTGCATTCAGTCTGTAGTAATACATGCTTCGGTTTAAAGTATAAATAAAATTCAGGTTCACCCAGATATGTATGTAGAAAAGAGGGGAACGTTTTAATAGCCTTTTTAGAGATTTGTGGATTTTCTTTGATACCACATCAAATCTTGACAAGTGGCGGTTTCTTAAAGGTTAGCTGCAGTATGGAATCCAATACCATACCAACAAACAGTTCCTTTTTAGTACATTAAAATAAGTTTAAGAATATTTTTTAACACAGATCATTTGGAAGATATTGGTTTACTGAATTATGGAGATCTTCCAAGTGTTGATATACTTCACTGTATAATATCAGAACCGCCAAACTTGTGTTTTTTTTAGTATGGAACAAAGTTTACTGAGTAAGAGAAAGATAGGCTTATAGAGCGAGGAAGTTTACAACGTAGGATGCGTTTGCCATAGACAGCAAACAGGCCTCTATTGGCAGGACAAGTAGACGAGGAGGCAAAAAGCACCACCAAACTTATTTTTAAAAATATCCTTAAGTACTGGGAAGTTGGTGGGCTGATAGTTGCAAATACAGGTTTTTAATAATTCTGGCTTTTCTCCTGAAAGCTCAAATTTTATGATTGGCAACAGAAATTTTCTGTTTTCCTTCAAGTGACAAGACCATTTTATTAATTAAAAAAACAAAGATATCACTTAGAAAAACCATAGTTTTTCTGAGTTACTTTTTAACATAAAAATGGTTGTTTTATGAAAAAAGTGGCTAGCTTAGCTATATCCAAACAATCACTTTGAAAGCTTTTCCTGGAGTCATCCGTTGTACTTGGAAATGCAGCAGAAACCATTTATGTGTACTTACCATTTCTTCACTTAGAATATTTCTAGAAACCTGTATCCAAATGTCTAGATTTAATAAAATTTTAGTTTTTACTTCTTCAAGGACACTTTTCACTGATATTAGCATTTTCTGTCCTGTGAGTGTGTGGCTGTGAATAATGTAATGACAACTAGCATAGCCTTGATTTGTGCTAAGGCACCAGCAGTTTTAACTTCCATTGCTTTAGCACCGTTAGTGTATACACCAACACCCTGGAAAAGGAAAACAATGCTTTAGTATTGTTATAAAAACAGTTTTGACCTGATAGTCCCCCTAAAGGTTCTCAGCGCCATGGACCACATTGGGAGAACTGCTGGGCTGATACATTAATGCGTGTCTAATCCAACAAATGAGAGGCTTTGTAAGTCTCTACCATTGTAAAAGCAAGTGAAAACAAGACCTGCCATCTTAGTTTACACTATTTGGTTATGAATGTTTCTAAATAAAGAGTAACTTGTCCTGCTTTTTTGCAAGGTCTTTTTTCTAGCATTTTAAAAGCTGGAATATCTGGGCACTTAGAACCTTGTGACCAGACTGGTTATTTTGCCATTTTGACCTCCCTAACTGTGGTAGGTTATGCCATAAAGTATCACAAAACTCATTTCAAGGAGTGAGGCTGGAGTGGCAGGAAAGGTTAGTTGATGTGAGCTCGTGCAATGATCTGTGGCTATGTTGGGTTAGGTATCAGAGGTCCCAAGAGGTGGTATCAGTGAAACCTCTCTTGAAATCTAGCCTTCATAGGTTTTGGCCCCTTGATTAAAGGCCTTTAATGTGCAATGAACTAAAGGGCAATTGTAAGGTAGAGATGAGAATTCTTCATGAGCTGGCTTGAAAAAACACCACAGAAAGAATCTTGGTGGATTTGCATAGTATAGCATATTGGACTGACCTCAGAGATAGTGGTCATTTTAACAATAACTAATTTTTCTGATCCTGGAGCTTGGACTTTTTCCATTTCCTGTGTGTCTTCTTAAATTTCTTTTATCAGTGTTTTATAATTTTCTGTGTAGAAGTTTATCACTTACTGGGTTAAATTTGTTTTCTGTTATTTTTTGGAAGTTATTGTAAATAATATTGCTTTATTGATTTCTTTTTCAGCTAGTTCAATATGGGTGCAGAGAAATGCTACTGATTTTTGTATGCTGATGTTGTACCCTGCAACTTTGTTGAATTAATTTATAAGATCTTTAGGTTGAGTCTTTAGATTTTTCTAGAAACAAGATCATGTCATCTGCAAAGAATAAAACTGGACCCCTATTGCTCACCATATACAAAAATCAACTCAAGATGGACCAAAGACTTAAATACAAGACCTGAAATTTATTTTATTTTGTATTTTTTAATGTACTTTAACTTTTGAGGCCAGACATTGACCTGATGTTGGAAGAAGATGCCATTTACGACTTTCATAGCTAGACTGGAGAAGTTAATGCCTACATTGAAAATCTGTTGTTTAATATAGCCACCTTCATCAATGTTCTCAGCTTGATCTTCTAAATAACTTGTTGCAGCTTCTCTATCAGCCTTGCTGCCTCACCTTGCACTTTTATGTTAATGGAGATGGCTTCATTTCTTAAACTTTATGAACCAACCTCTGCTAACTTCCAACTTCTCTTCTATAGCTTCCCTACCTCTCTCCGACTTCCTAGAATTGAAGCATTAGGGCTCTGCCCTATGTTTGGCTTTGTCTTAAGGGAATATTGCTGCTGGTTTGATCTTCCAACCAGAACACTGAACTTCCTCCATATCAGTAAATAGGCTGTTTCACTTTCTTATCATTCGTGTTCACTGGAGTAGTACTTTAAATTTTCTCCAAGAATTTTTTTCTTTGTCTTTATAACTTTTGGCCTCTTAGCTTCTGACATACCTTCCTCACTCAACTTAATCATTTCTAGTTTTTGACTTAAAGTGAGAGACATGCAGCTCTTTCTTTCACTTGAACAGTTCAAGGCCATTGGAAGGTTACTAACAGCCTACTTTCAGTATTGTTGTGTCTCAGGAAATCGGGAGACTCGAGGATAGGGAGAGAAGTTTGCTATCTGCTATGGGCATGATTCATGGTCCCCCAAATAATTACAACGGTAACATCAAAGATCCTTGACCACAGATTACTGTAATAGACTTAATAGTAATAATAATAAGATTTTGGAATGTTGTGAAAATTACCCAGATGTGGCACAGAGACACGAGGTGAGCAGCTGCTGTTTGAAGCATGGTGCTGATACATGTGCTTGGTGCAGGGTGGCTACAGGTCTTCAATTTGTGAAAAACACAGTAGTGCAAAGTGCACTAAAATGAGGCATGCCCGTATTAGAATCTAGTCCCAAATTTCATATCCACTCTCACTTTAGTGAGCTTTCTCACTGGTCATTTTTAGAATTTCAATTACTATTTACTTAATTGTTGAATACAGATTAGTATTACCTACATAAGCATCAAATAAAATTTAAGTAGGAGAACCTACTCTTTTGCTCCAGTGAACTATGTTAAAGTTACTTTTGATGATTGATAAAGACAGGAGAAAAAAATAAGACAACAAAATCTCTAAAATAACAAATAGTTGTACAGTTTGAAAAGTTAGTTAGATAACAGAGTTAATCACAGTGTAAAACATCTCCAGTTAAAAATGTATGGTAAAAATTCTAAAGAGACATATCTGGTAGCTAAAACAAGTTATGTGGTTTGTTATTTTTATTTTAAAGAAGCTAAACTGTGAACAATTGGTGTATATAAGTGGCTGAAGACACGAATCCTTCAAAACACTTCTCAGGCTTACAGTTTAGCTAAAATTACAGCACATCATTATGCAGTAGCATCCTGCATATCTTGAGTTGGGGATGTAATTCAAGGAATCAGAGCCTTTGGCCTGGCACAGCCTCAAGGTTGTGGGCAGCAAAGCACTGGTGAGGCAGGCGTGGAGCTCAGGAGAACTATCTTCACTGCTGGTGGGGTGGGAGTCAGTACATTTTGGGAAACAACTTGGCAGTGTAAAAAAAATTGAACATGCATGTTTTAGTCTTCTCAGGCTGCTGTAATAGAACACCACAGGCTGGGTGTCTTAAACAACAGAAATTTAATTTCTTACAGTTCTGGAGGCTGGAAGTTCAAGATCAGGGGTCTAGGGTTTGGTTTCTGAAGAGGGCTCTCTTCCTGGATTGCCACTGGCCACTTTGTCCTCACATGACCTTTCTTTGAGGGCACTAGAAAGAAAAAGAAAGAGAGAGAGACACACACACACAGAGAAGGTATATGTTATCTGATGTCTTCTCTTCTAAGACCCTAATCCTTGAGTGGGCCCCACCCTTATGATGTCATTTAACCTTAATTACCTACTTACGTCCTTATTAAACCCTATTTCCAAATGCAGTCACATCGGGGGTTAAGGCTTCAACATGTGAATGGGGAGGGTGCACATGGCAATTTAATGCACAAATCCTAAGACCCAGAAGTTCCACTTCTAGAAACATTAAATACAGAAATTCTTACACATGTTCACAAGGGGATCCTTAGAAAGAACAGTCACTGTTGCATTATTTGTAATAGTAACATTTAAAACATTTAAATAACCACCATTAGGAAATGGAGAAAGAATCATGGAATAATCAAACAACAAAATAATAAACAATTACAAAGAGCAAACACTACATGTTGTGGCTCTATAAACATGAATAAATCTTATAAATATAATTTGAGTATAAAAATCAAGCAACAAAAAGTATACATATATTATGATACCATTAATGAAAGAAAGTAAAATAGATCATATTTTCTTATATCCTCATTCATATGAATAAAATACATGTAATGTATGACAACAGGAATGAGATGGAAGCACTTCCCAGCTAGTGGTTGATTTAGAGAAGGAAGACAGAATAGGTGACTTTAATTTTGTCTGTAACCTTTTCTCTTTGAGACAAAGGGTCTCCCTCTGTCATCTGGGCTGGAGTTCGGAGATATGATCACAACTCACTGCAACTTCAAACTCCAGAGCTCAAGTGATCCTCCTAGCTCAGTCTCTTAAGG
Source organism: Perodicticus potto (assembly GCA_963574655.1). NCBI lineage: Eukaryota > Metazoa > Chordata > Mammalia > Primates > Lorisidae > Perodicticus > Perodicticus potto. Next base: position 33,048 of record CAUYRH010039401.1, read on the forward strand.
AGCCAGGCTACGGGTGTGCGCCATCACTTCCGGCTAGTTTTAAATGTTTTGTAGAGAAAATGTCTCACCATGTTACCCAGATTGGTCTTGAACTCTTGACCTCAACCAAGCCTTCCACCTCAGCCTTCCAAAGTGCTAGGATACCTGCAGGAGCCACCACACATGGCCTGTAACATTTTATTCTTAATCTAAAAGGGTCTGAGATAAATGTGACATCTCCTATAGGGGTGGGAGTACATGGTAACTTGATATATATCTATTCTGTACGTTTTCATTTTTCATAATGAACCAACACATGAGCAAACAATGTTTAGAAGGTAATTGGACTGGAAAGTTAAACAGATCTAAGTCTTAATTGAGTTCCCATTACTTACTAGCTACAGGTCCTTGGGCAAGTTACTTAACCTCATTAAGCTGCCTTCATTTGTTTTTTCCCATCTATATCTACCTCTTGGGGATACTGTGCATTCCAATAGCATTCATGTACCTGGCACTCAGCATACAATAAATTGCTAGTCCTTTTTCTGCCCCAAGTACTATCTGTTAACATTGGTTCAAACTCCATGTTCTATCTTTACTCTGGAGATATCAGAAAGCACTGGAAAATCCAAACATTTCATCTGGATCAATAGTTTTCATTTTTATCAATTGCCATTTGACCTAGCAGAAAAATAATAGATTCTAGTATCTGTCTCTTTTTTGTGGCAGAGAATTTGTCAAAGAAAAGTGCAAAAATAAAAATATTAACAGCAATAAAAGTAAAAATTTAAAACATCTCTGCTGCTTTGGGGATAAAATTTTGGGGTTATCTCACTGGCCTAATTATTTGTCTTCAATTCCATGTTGTGCTTTTCTAGAATGAAGCTCAGAGCCTCTTATAACCAAGCTTAGTTCATGAAGGAGGAAGAGATGGAGAGAATAGGAATGCAGAAAAAGGAAACTAGATCATCAAAGATGGTTGTGTATGTTGTGTACTGCACAAGTCCAGAGAGCACCATTCACATGGACAATCATGTATACTTATGGTGGTCCCAAAAAGAAGTGTCAAAGTAAAGAACAGAAAAGACCCCTAAAGGAATAGAAGAGTCCCTACTCTCTTCAGTTCCCCACAATCTAACTTTATGGGTGAAGTTCATTCTTACTCAAATACACAGAGAAAGTGATATATTTTAGAAAATCAAAGTCTACAGTGTGGATAACATGTGTGATTATTCAGTGGTATACCTCCCAATAAGATGGAAATAAAGAGAATAAAACTAATAAGAACCAACATATAATGAATAAGTTATTGATCTGCAGAAGTCATCCGAAAGGTTGGAACTCAGTAGCAAATACACATAACAAACAATCAAATCAAATTTGAAAAATAGATCAAAATATACATTGTATAGTTTTCTGTATTTAAAAAGGTAAGACAAAGCAACACTAATCAGAATTAGGAAAAATGCATATGTTTAATGAAACACCCTATCTTTCTATTAAACTGTGCACATCTAGGGTACAGAATTCATGCAGCTTTTGCAGCACCAAGAAGGAGCTTATTAGGTGTGAAGAGAAAAATATGTACTGGCCAGTTTTGAAGACCATTTTGAGTTACACTGCTTTGGTTGGAAGTGTAAAGTGGATGAACCCCTAAAGTTCTTTCTATGTATTTGTGAAACCAAGAGTAAGTTCATGATTTCTTTTTAGTTTTAAGGGTCTGTGATTCTCTTAACAATGATAGATGATACACAAGAAAGAGGAGCAGAAGAAATCATCCGTTTCTATGGATGAATGCTCTCCTTTACCATTGTGTTGTATGTGATTAAATTCTATAATTATGGTAAAAGAATATACTACTCCAAGTGCTTTGCTCCAGATCTGAATAGAGTGCCTTTGATGTAAACAATGCCAGGCAGTTGTTTAAAAATGTGATTTGCAGATCAAGTTCTTGACCTAATATGGTCAAGGTCTATTTTTGACTCTTTCATTTGAAACTAGCAGCAATAGATTAAAGACGAGTTTACACTGAATATTCAAAGTAGAAATGTCTTTTGACCAACATTTAATTCTTGTCCTTTGTGATTTAGATGGTAAATCCTTCGGAGGTCAGTATTAAGAGTTTATCTCTGTCTCTTGGAGGAGAATAATTCTAACCTATAAAATGGAATAGTTAAGTGTTCAGAGATGTCTTCAGCTTGTTTTCATGGCACATTGATGGCTATTGGCTTGTGACCAATTAGTAGGTCAAGTTCATTGTCAGTAACCACCATATTATCCTAACTTCTCCTGCAGACTACAAACAAATGAACCAGAAGATAAGATTCTTTCTTGGATCACTAAAATTTCCCATTTTGGTAAATTTATATCTTTCCTAATGTAGCAAAGTAGCATTAAGCATTACAATTTTAAGAGGTAAGGCAGAGCTGTTATGGAGAGAAGCCAGATGGCTGTTGACACAGGCCTAACTCAGTGGTGGGGTCCTGATAAGATCTTCACAGCCCCAAGTCTGTACTCAGATTTTCAGGTCTAGACTTGGTTCCTTTTGCACGTCCAGATTTGACTGGGCTGGGGGATAACAGCAAATAACCAAACTGACAAGGGATTGATATAAAAACTAGAATTCCAATTTCCTAATTACAGGGTAAGTATTACTAAATCTTGAAGAGATTGTTTTTGCCCCATATTCAGGGACTACTCTTTTAAAGAATCTCGCTTTCTGGGAAGTTGAGTGAATTTTGCAAAGATGCTAAGTGTGAAGAGGAAATTAAGTATCAGCCACAATGAAAACATCACCATGCCAGAGAAAAACCACACAGTAATTCAAACAGGGTATGTTTAATATAAAGAATTAGTAACGATAAAGTAATTGGAGTAATAAGGGATTGCCTAGTAGGACGTATAAATAACTTTACAGAATGCAGGAATTAAGAGGTATAAACAGCAGTCATTACTCTTAGGGCTGAGATAGAGCATCTAAGAAAGAAACATCTTAACAGAGAGCAGGAGCCATGGCTCACTGGATGGTTAACAAGCCAAGGAGATGCCTCACCAGTAGAACTTGCTGGAAGCA
>CAUYRH010039402.1:0-15000 GCA_963574655.1 Perodicticus potto
TGAGTTGGTGTGAATTGTATTTTGTTTTTTACTTCAAAATAAGATATGTGCAGTGTGCATAGGAATTTGTTCATAGTTTTTTTTTTTTTTTTTAACTATAGTCTGGCCCTCCAACGGTCTGAGGGACAGTGAATTGGCCCCCTGTTACATCCATTTGTGTAAAAGATCTAAAAAAATCTAAAGCTGCAGGGGAACTTATTCTTTTAAGTTTTCTATGTGCCCATTAAGTTAACCTCCAATGGATTTTATGACTTTGTTTTTCCGCAGTGCTGAAACCTTTAAGCCTTAAGACAATGTGTATTTAACACCTGTCAACCTCTGGGCCATATCACCAAGCGGGGGGGACAAGGGGGGCCTTCAACCTCTGACCCTTTTGGATTTGACAGGTGCATTACTTCAGAGTTTCTGTTTATGGGTTTTATCTCCAATAAACAGCCTCTGTGTGTGCCTTAGCTCTTTTGCTTTTTCTGCATTAGCAAAAGTCATGTTAACCCATTCTTTCCCAGTCTTAATGGAGTACATATGTGGGTATTTTTATCCCACACAGGAGTAGTAATATACCACACCATATTGAGGGGGAAAGGGTCAGGGAGGGTCAGCGTCTGTGTCTTGTTAAAGATGGAATTAATTTGGAGGGCTTGGTCCAGGCAGTGTCTGCCTGATTTCTGCACTGAGGAGTTAGTTTTCTTTTTTTTTTTTTGTGACAGAGCCTCAAGCTGTCACCCTGGGTAGAGTGCCGAAGCATCACAGCTCACAGCAACCTCCAATTCCTGGGCTCAAGTGAGTCTCCCGCCTCCGCCTCCCAAGTAGCTGGGACTACAGGCACCCGCCACAATGCCCGGCCATTTTTCAGTTGCAGCCATCATTGTTGTTTTGGTGGGCCCAGGCTGGGTTTGAACCCGCCAGCTCAGGTGTACGTGGCTGGCACCTTAGACCGTTGAGCCACAGGCACCGAGCCAGTTTTCATTAGTAATTGATGAATACCTTGTGAGATGTTTGGCCCACTAAGTGTAGCATCCACTGATAGTTCTTGCCTACAAAATTATACTGTGCTGTTTGTCAAATAGCAGTGTTTTATTTCCATCTTTCCTTCTACATTTATTAAGTGGGATTCTATCTTAAGAAGAATCTGTTCCTTGGCTTGCCCATAGCTCAGCTAAGTAGGGCCCTGGCCACATACACTGAGGCTGGCGGGTATGAGCCTGGCCCTGGCCTGCTAAACAACAATGACGACTGCAACCAAAAAATGGCCAGGCATGTGGCAGGCGCCTGTAGTCCCCTATTCAGGAGGCTGAGGCAGGAGAATCACTTAAGCCCAAGAGTTGGAGGTTGCTGTGAGCTGTGATGCCACAGCATTCTACCGAGGGCAACATAGTGAGACTTTGTCTCAAAAAAAAAAAAAATCTTTTCCTTCCCTCCTTTTATTTATAGCATTTTAGACCAAATGTTTGCTTTATCCTATATGAATAAGTTTAAAGGTTTTGGACAGAACATACCAGATCACACTCAAAGGCAGCAAGCTGGCTCAGGCCTACACATCTCAGGTGCTGCATGAGCCACCCCCCTCCCACCACCAGCAATCACCTGCAAACGGCAAATGCATTTGACAAAAAAGGGCATTTAACTGCTCTTCTTTGCATTTTATTGCCACCAGTCCCTTATATATCTTCACTGTTCACTTTTCATCTTCCATCATTTGTTGTTTTATAAAACACTGCATGTTTTTCTTTTGCCATCTACGTGTTTGTGAAATCTTTATTCACTGAGGATATTATTACAAAGGTAATAATTTGAATGTATTTTCCCAAGACTTTTGCACTTAATTTTTGAGGATGAATGTAAATTTTACAGTTTTATACAGTTAAACTAATTGATGTGTTCCTTTTTTGTGCTGTTATAGAAAAGTTCTCTCCCAAAGAGAAGATATTCAACACAGTGTCTTAGATTTCTGATACACTCATTTTTTATGCAATTTCTTTCATTCTTCTGGAGTACATTCCACTAGATTTTTCCAACATAAAAATGTTTCCTTGTTTCAATACATTCCTTCTAAGTTTAGGAATTTATAAAGGTGGAATTTAAATCAGTGGGGAAATACATATAAATTAATATGTATTAATTTATACATATTATTAATATATAATATACATATTAATTACATATAATTAATTTAATAAATTATGCTGACCATCCATTGGGAGAAGAATAGATCCTTACCTCATGCTATTTATAAAAATGGATTCCACATTGATATAAATATACTGGGAAAATATTTTTATCAAGAAAATATGAACTCTAACACTTTTGCTCTCTGAAAAAATACAAGACATATTATCTAGCATTTTAGCATAGCATTTTAGACCAAATGTTTGCTTTATCCTATATGAATAAGGACAGTCCAATAGCCTTGGACTAATGTGTGTTAATTAAGAAATCCATCATATTGATAACATATTTATACACCATTGCCTATATCTCAGATTATAAACTATAGCATATAATGGTAGCACTTTTTATTGTTCATGCAAGGTTTTCTTTGATTATTGTAAGATTCAAATGTATCCAAAGAAAGGTTTTTATTTGAATGGAAAAGGGTCCATAAGTTTAAATAACAGTATAACATAGAGATTTGCAAATATTTAAGATTACTAGTATAAATATTAATTTATAATACATACAGGCATAAGAGAAAGAGTAAAACATTAACTGTAATACAAGTAGGGAGAAAAAATAAAACCAAGTCATCAGGAATTGAGGTCTTTTTTTCCAACACAAATAAAACGGCAGTACTTGAACTGCTGTCTGAGTGCAGATGAACATCTCATCATGAAGGTGACATGCCTTCCGGCTTTAGCGGGTGTGGTACTCCCGGAAGCACTTGGCATGGACGCCCTTCTGGCACTTTTCACAGCGGGTACTGGTCTGTGAGTGGCACAGGGCACAGCGGGTCCTCCTGTCCTGGTGGACGATCCAGTGCCCGACCATGTCAAAGCGGGTCTCCGTTTCCAGCCGCCTGCTCCTCCTGCCTTGTGAGGACATGTCCGCGTTGCTCTCTAGATACATGCAGGCAACATACCTCCGGAAGGCAAGCAGATCCACTGGGGCATCTCGGCAGCACACTCTGTGCAGCTGCCACGCATTGTTCAGGGCTGCATCAATGACATAGCCAATGAAGCTCGAGTACCACTTCATGCCTCGGATCTTCACCTGGTACTTGGCAATATTTTGGTCCATCCGGCCAATGCCCCCCACCTTCTCCTGATACAGCTTCACCAGCAATGGCTGATGAACCTGGGTCCGTGCCTTCGCTGTCCCCGACTGACGGCTGGTCAGCTTCACCGGCTCTATGCCCACAGCATTAGAGCAGATGGTGACCACGCTGCTGTCATGCCAGCGGCACACAATGATCTCCTCACTCTCATCAACTTTATAATCAAACGAACCCCTCTTCATTTTCTTCAGTTCCTTGGGATCTTTGAGGGGACATTGCTCAGTCCTATGCCCACAAACAGTTCCTGTGGCCTTCACCCCCTTTTTCCTCAGAATGGACATCAATTTGACACTGGTAAAAACCTTGTCAAAAAATATGTGATATGGCAGAAAACCACGCTCCTGAAGGGCATCCACAAATTTAATCACCATGCTGCCTCCCAGATCTAGGCTCCGGTCTGGCTGAGTGAGCAGCGTGCCCTGTGAGGGCTCGAACCACACCAGGTAGCCCCTGCTGGTTGTGCCACACCAGATCCGGTAGCCGACCCGCACAGGCCTTCCCGCACGCAGCTACTCAGACCCCCGGTTCCCAAAATACTCACATGTGGACTCCCCAAAGCTGTAGAACTCCTCCAAGGGTGCATGCTTCTGGAAGTTGCCATTCATTCGGACAATGAGGGGCCTGACCTTGGCAAACCTGTCACTTTCATCAAGTTCATTGTTATCTGCAAAATGCAGGTATGAGAAGATCAATTCAAACCTGTCCCTTCTAATAGCATCGGCCACAAGATGATGATGTGAGTCAGGAGAGGTTTCCCAAAACATCCTCCTCCTTGGATAGGAGATATAGCCACTTAAAATCAAAATGCCCAGAACACATTTCAATTCCTGGGCCGTGAGACTCAGATTGACATTTTTCTGCCAAGCATAACGATTGGTTTCATTAACAATATAATTAATTGTTCCTTCATCAAAGAACAACTCAAAGAGGCCCACCGGACTCAGCTCCTGGCTTTTGAGATCCTCAATATGAGGATCTGATGCTGTCCAGCTACCAAAATCTGGTCGAATATCTCTTTTGGTCCAAATACGCTGAGGCTTCACTGCCATCTTCTGCCTCTTCTTGGCAGGCTGCAGCTCCAGGTCATCATTATCCTCCCCTGTGCCAGAGTCCTCAGTCAGGACTGCAGCATGCAGCACACTGCCAGGCAGGTGGGCACCTCGCCGGCCATCTTCATCTCCAGAGTCCTCGTCAGTGAATTCCCCTGCAGCATTGTCAGGAGGTGCAATGAAAATCTCTTCCCTGCCATGGTGAGACTCTTCCTCCTCCAGAGCACTCAGAACCTCAAGCAGCTTCACAGACTTCACCTTTGAATGGGCACCTCTTCTGGCTGGGACATCTCTGCAACAACAGGGACAGTCAGCAAGAGGCCATGCCAGAGAGCCAACGTTTCAGCAGAAAAGAGGGGGAAGCACCCACTGAAAGCACTTCTGAATGGTCTCATTACCTGGCACCACCAGGCACAGCACTGAGTAAGTGAATTTATCAGATAAACACATGTTACACATTTACGTGTAGAGTATTTAATGATGAGAAGCATCTTTTCCTTCCTAAATACCGTGTTCTAAATAGAGGATCCCTCCTAGTGATGAATCCAGGTGCTGCTGTCTTCACTCCAGATAACAGTAACTGCCAGTGGGGAAGCCCTGGTCAGCTGGAGTGACACCCACTTCCATGCACTCAGCCTCAGCTCTGCTACAATACTTGTCTTACTTATCTCATCCTTTTCTCTTATCTATTTGTCAAACAGAATTTTTTCTCACTTTCCAAATTCTCAAACTCTTCCTAATTGAAACCTCACTACCCAAATTCAAGACCTGAGCAGGTGAGGACTTTTGGGTGGCTCCCTTGCAGACATTGTACTATGTGCCAGCTGTAAGACAGGGGCCAAGGATGTGGAAAACATGGGAATTTCTGCCATTCTGACTCTCAGCTGGTAGAAACAGAAAACAAATAGATGGCAAGAGGTACAGATATTCCTTCACCTACAATGGGTCACAAGTCAATAAACCCAGTGTAAATTGAAAATATCAATAAGTCTTACCTGACCTACCCAATATCACAGCTTAGCCTAGCCTGCCTCAAACGTGCTCAGAGCACTTATATTAGCATATAATTGTACAAAATCTTCTAACACAAAGCCTATTTTATAATAAAGCATTGAATATCTCATGCAATTTATTAAATACCATACTAAAAAACAGAATGGTTGTGTGGGTGCTCCAAATACAATTTCTACTGACTGTGTGTCACTTTCACACCAATGTAAATGAAGCTATGGAAAGTCAGGGACTGTCCATGCTTGTATTTAATGAATGCCAATAGTAAACAGGTTCTGCCCAGGGTCTGGCAGTGGCAAACTTCACTCTCAACCTTCAGAATGCTTTAGTTCTAATTAGAGACCACAGACGATAGGTCAACAAACAAGTAGCTATGTGGGATAGTGCCAGGTAACAATGAGTGCCAGCTTGAATAAGGGACTGAGCATGTAACAAAGGGGTACAGCTCAGGTGTTACTTTGGAAGGGTGAAGGAAGGCTGTGGAAGACAGGCAGGGGTCTGAATGAGGTCAGACAGTGAGCCATGAGGACAGTTGGGGACAGGATGTCCCAGGAAGACAGAACGCAAGCGCAAGGCTCTGAAGCAGAAGGGACTCAGTATTTGCAGAATGATAAAGGCAGTTGGTGAGGCTGAAAGTGCAGTGAGGATAGCAGAGTTGAGTGGAGCTGGAGGGAAGCAAAACCCCCACAGGACTTCAGAGGCCTGTCCAGAACATCCAGTGGTGCTCAGGTGTCACAGAAAACCCCAAGGATGACAGATCAGTGCAGTGCAGAGTCAGATCTAGGCTGTAAACATATCGCTCTGGCTATGGGAATGAAGTTCAGGCAAAGATGCTCATTTGCTATCCTGCGCCCTCTCCAGGCCCCAAACTCAAAATGAGGACCCTCCACCCAAAAGAAAGTAAGAATGTACTACAGAGACTACTTCAGGGCAGGCTTGCCCATGGACTGTGGAGTTTAGGTTGCATTAGAGGCTCACTCCAACCTCACTTCTTGGTTTAATGACTCCCCCAGCCCTCACACTAACCTTTAGGAAACAAGGTCACCCATCTGAAATCTGCCCAGGACACCAAGAGAGGCCAGCTTGGAGAAAAAGGAGACCCAAAGCCCTGCCTGTGAGCATTGGATGGAGCTGGGTTCTCAGGGTACAGCAATGCTATCTTCATGCCTCCCTGTCCCAGTCTCACCCTCTTTGCAGAGGCAGACCTTGGCCTGCACCTGGCTTGCTGAATCCTGGAATGGGAAGACCTGCAAAGATTCTGGTGTCCCACAAGCAACTGTCTGGTGTCCTATTCTTGAAAGATGAAGAAAGTGAAGTCATGTTTTTATGTTAAGTGTGGACACTGGTGCTACATGACCACACCCATACTACAAACAGTCCCCCGTCTGCCCCAATCTTTCTCTGTTCTTCTGTCATCTTTCTTCTCTCCCTTCCTCCATGATGCTTCTGAAAACCAACCTTTCACAAAGGCCAGCAGAACTAAGGGCTAACCTTGTCATAGACTTGGCCTTTCAAAAACATAGAGCAGTAAATACATCCATGAAGCATTTTATCAAACAGCACTCCTACCTTGAGGGTGATGCCATGATGAACTGGAAAGACAGGCTGTCTTTACACATAGAGTCTAAGAATCTGTAAAACAAAGTAAATTTTAATAAAATCATATCTTAAATAAAACAGGCAGTAGGATCTTCTCTACCATCTAAGACAGGAACATCTCCAGCTTAAGGTAGTGACCTTAAAGGTGTTTGGTCAATTGGTTAGTCAGAGGCAAAAAGCACAAGCTCCTCATCTCACAGCTCATAAAAAAATGCACTCTACAGCAAGGCTTCCTACTGCCAGGACCACTGACACTTGGGGCCAGATGACTCTTTGGGGCAGAGATCTGTGCATTATGGAATGTTTACTAGCATCTCTGGCGTCTAAGTACTAGAACACCCTGTATTCCTACCCACAAAAATGTCTCCAGACATTGCCAACTGATCCCTATGGGGCAAAGTCACCACTGCTTGACAATTACATTCTAGATCAGTGCTGCCAATACAACTTCCTGTGATGATGAAAATGTTCTGTGTCAGTGGGGTCTAATATGGCACAAGCCATGTGTGGCTAGTGACCACTTGAAATATGGCTGGGGTGACTGAGAAACTGAATTTTTAATTACATGCAAGTTTAATTTTACTTTAAATAGTTACATGTGGTTACTATATTAGATAGTATTGTGTACTTTTAAATACAGTAGAGTCCCTGTAAGTTGACCACCCAAGCGACTGTAAAAGACTGGTTAACATACAGATCCACGTTTCTGTGCAAAGCCATGGCACAGACAACAGGCGTGGTGGGAATTGGACAGCAGCTAAAGCTGTCCTGAGTTGTTAGGAGCTTCACACAAAGCCTACACCAGGACCTGAGACTGAGTGCTTCCCCCACAGTGTGCAAGGGAATCTGTGCATAGGATCTGACTTGCACAGGTACAGCAGGCTGTCTGACCTAGGCAGCAGGGTATGGCTTCACTTCAGCAGGTCCCGGGGGTATGGAGAGCTCTGCAATCCCAAGGCGCTGTGCTGACATCAGCCTGCCTGACTTGGCATCTGTATGGTCCAGAAGCTGCAGAATGGCCTGCTGCTTACCCACCTCAGTATCTGCCTTCCAGGCCAAACTGCCTCCAGCATGCTTGGCTCCCACAACTTTCCCTCAACAGTCCTACTTCTGGCTTCTTGGCTCTCCTCAGAAACTCTGCTGCATCTGGCTCCTCCCTGTCCCAACCCTAAGGTCCTCGCACAGGAGTCAAGGCTCTGCCTCTGAGCCTCCAAAACCCATCAGGCCTAAGTCACCATTCCAAAGTCTCTAGTGTTGCACCTGGACCATGACACTCCACCCATACCCTCCACCACCTCACCAGAGCCAGAATGTCTGCCCCTAAAGTCTAAGGCCCCACCAGAGACCCCACCAGCCTCAAGTTGCAAGGACACTTGACATCTGGCAAGAACAAAGGTGGACAGCACAGGAACCCATGAGATTTGCAGCCTTCTACCACTGTTACCACTGTTACTAGAGCACTGTAGGATGACCAACTCTTACTTGAATCAAGCAGGAGAGTTTCCAGCAAGGAACTAGAGCCCTACAAAGCAATTAGCCCTGAGTGGAGTGAAGAAGTCACAGATGAGAAGAAATCAGCACCCCCTGCAACATGAAAAATCAGAAACATAGCAACACCCTGAAGAAATCACAATAGAGCTATAGCAGGGAATTTCAACTCTAAAGAAATTGTTAAAATGGCAGAAATGGAATTCAGAATAGGGATGGTAAGTAAGATGAATGGAATTGAAGAGAAAGTTGAAAACTAGCAAAAAGCAGCACAAAAAAATGTTTGAAGAAACTAACAAAAAAGTCTAGCTAGACAAAAATTAGGAAAGACATAATTGGAATTTAAAGAAATGAAAGCATCATCAAGGAGTTTCAAAACACAGCAGATTTCAGCAATGGATTAAACCAAGAAAAAAGGAAAAATCTCAGAGCTTGAAGGCAAGGCTCTTGCGCTAACCCAGTCATTTAGAGGAAGAGAGGAGAAAAACAAAGGCAGAGCAATTGCTTAGAGAGATGTGGGGCTATGCAAAATGAACAAACACATGAATTATAGGTATCCCTGAGGGAGAAGAAAAGAACACTAAAAGCATGGGAAATCTATTTGAAGGTATTATTAAAGAAAATCTCCTTAGTATCTCCAGAGATCTAGACAACCAGGTACAAGATGGTCACTGAGAAAAAAAAAAAAAAAACAAGATGGTCACTGACCTCCAGGAAGAGTCATAGCAAATAGCAGGACATCTCTAAAACACACAGTAATTAACCTGGCCAAAAGTAAAAGACAAGAGAAAATTCTACAAGCAGTTAAACATAAGCCACAACTGAACTACAAGGAAAACACATTAGGGAACAGCAGCTTCTCAGTGCAAAACCTAAGAGAAGGAAGTGGGACTCCATCTTCAATTCTGTTAAAGAAAACTACCAGCCTAGAATTTTACATCCTGCAAAAGTAAATTTCATGATTAATGGGGAAATTAAGTCTTTTCTTGACGATCAAACATTGAGGAAATTTCTCATAACTAGACCTGCCCTGCAGGAAGTACTCAGATCTGCATTACACACGAATCAGCACAGCAGGCAGCCACCAATGTGAAACAACCCAGAAGCTAAAGGTCAAAGCCTAGACACCACAATGACTCTAGAGGAAAAACAAAGCAATAAAGTTCTATATAGCAGGATGAACAGAAATCTACCCTACTTATCAATTCTTTTGATAAGTGTAGATGGTTTGCACTCCCCACTGAAGAGACTATAGTCTGGTTGACAAAGACCCATTCAGACTCAAGGTAAAGGGATAGAAAACAACATTCCTTGCAAATGGAAACCAAAAGAAAGCTGGTGTAGCCATTCTCACAGCAGGTAACATAGACTTCAAAACAACAAAAGTAAAGAAAGATAAAGATGTTCATTACATAATGGTGAAGGGAACAATCCAACACAAGGACACCCAGATTAATAAAACAAACCAAACTTGAGCTAAACAAAATGATAGACAACAACATCATAATAGCTAAGGACTTCAACATCCCACTGATAGAACAGGATACACCCTCTACGCAGAAAAGAAACAATGGACTTAAACATGAATCTATAACAAATGGGCCTACCAGACATTTATGGAACATTCTACCCTTAATTATTGAATATATTCTTCTAAGTACCTCATGAAACATTCTCTGATGTTGATCACATCCTAGGCCAAAAACATCTCTCAACAAAATGTAATAAATATTTAAATTATACCATGTACCTTCTCAGACCACACTAGAATAAAATTAGAAATCAACTCCAAAAGTAACACTAACCTCCACACAAAGTGACAGAAACTAAACAACCTACTACCAAATGATACGTTGGTTCATGAAGGAAATTAAGATGGAAATCAAAAGATTCTTTGAACTATTGATAAAGGGGACACAAGTTATCAAAATATTTGGGATAAAGTTAAAGGAGGCCTAAGAGGAAAATTTATAGCCTTAAAATGCCTACCCAAAAAAGAAAAATCACAAATCAACAATCGAATGAGTTGTCTCAAGGAACTAAAAAAAGGAAGATCAAACCAATCCCAAACCCACCAGAAGTAAAGAAATAATGAAGATCAGAGCAAAACCAAATGAAATCAGGGCAGCGCCTGTGGCTCAAAGAAGTAGGGTGCCGGCCCCATGTACCACAGGTGGTGAGTTCAAACCCAGCCCCGGCCAAAAACTGCAAAAAAAAACACCAAATAAAATCAATAACGAAAGGATTATTCAGAAAATTAATAAAACACAAAGTTGGTTCTTTGAAAAGATAAATAAAATCACAGGCTTCTCACTAAATTAAGCAGAAACAAAATGGAAACAACCCTAATAAGCTCTCTCAGAAATGAAAAAGGAGGTATTACTACTGATAACACAAAAGTACAAAATACTTATCTCTAATACTAAAAAAACTATACACACAAACTTGAAAATGTTCAGAAAATGGACAAATTCTTGGAAATACACAATCTCAGGAAGGAAGTGATAGAACTAGGCTTTATCAGGGAGAAACAGAACTGCTGAACAGACCAAAATCAAGCACCAAAATAAAAATAACCTTCCAACAAAAATTCCTGGACCAGATGGTTTCACAGCCGAATTTTATCAGACCTACAAAGAACTGGTACCTATATTGCAGAAATTATTTCATAGCATAAGGAAGGAAGGAATCCCTCACCCAACTCTTTCTATGAAGCCAATATCACCTTGACACCTATGCCAGGAAAGGACACAATGAAAAAGGAAAACTCAAAGGCCAGGCGCAGTGGTTCACACCTGTAATCCTAGAACTTTGGGAGGCCAGATGGGTGAATTGCTTGAGCTCAGGAGTTCAAGACCAGCCTGAGGAAGAGAAAGAACCCATCTCTAAAAGTAGCCGGGCATTGTGGCAGGCACCTGTAGTTCCAGCTACTTGGGAGGCTAAGACCAGAGTATCACCTGAGCCCAGGAGTTTGAGGTTTCTGTGCACTATGACACCACAGCACTCCACCAAGGGTAATAAAAAAAACTGTTTCAAAAAAAAACTACAGACAAATATCTCTTATGAATATTGATGCAAAAGTTCTCAGTAAAATCCTACCAAACTGAATTCAGCTACACATCTGAAAAAAAAAAAAAAAATACTTGACCACGACCAGTGGGCTTCATTCCAGAGATGCAAGAATGATTCAATAGATTCAGAAAAAGCATTTGACAAAATCAACACCCTTTTATGATATGACCTCTTAACAAAATGGGCATAGATGGAACATACCTGAAAATTAAAAGCCATATATGACAAACATATAATAAACATTATACTGAATGGGGAAAAACTGGGAGCATACCCACTGAGAACTGGAGGCTAAGGCTGCCCACTATCACCTCTTTTATTCGACATAAAGTCCTAACCAGAACAATCAGGCAAGAGAAGGAAATACTGGGTATCCAAAAGGAGACAGAAGAGCTCTAACTATGGCTTTTGACTGATGACCTACTCTTATAAAATGAAAACACCAAGGATTCTGCTAAGAGATTTCTAGAACTAATAAATAAATTCAGCAAGGTCTCAGGTTATAAAATCAATGTACACAAATTAGTTGCATTCTTACAGGCCAACAAGAGTCAAGCTAAGAATCAAATCAAAGACCCAGTACAGCTCACGATAGCAAAAAGAAAAAAGAAAAAAGAAAGAAGAAGAAGGAAACAAACAAACTTACAAATATAGAAATACATTTAACCAACAAACTGAAACACCTTTATAGGAAGAACAACAAAACACTGAGGAAGGAACTTGCAGAGGATGTAAACAGATGGAAAAACATGCCATGCTCATGAATTGGCAGAATCAACATTGTTAAAATGTCCACACTACCTAAAGCGATTTACAAATTCAATATAATCCCCATTAATGGTCAAAATACCATTAAAATACCAGTATCTGGCCAGGAGCGGAGGACCACACCTGTAATCCCAACACTCTGGGAGGCCAAGGTGGGCAGATCACCTGAGCTCAGGATTTTAAGACTAGCCTGAGCTAGAGCAAGATCTTGCCTCTAAAAATAGCCAGGCATTGTGATGAGTGCCTGGTGGGCAGTCCCAGCTACTTGGAAGGCTGAGGCAAAAGAATTGCTTAAGCCCAGGAGTCTGATGTTGCTGTGAGCTACGATGCCATAGCACTCAACCGGGGACAACAAAGTGAGACTCTGTCTCAAAGAAAATTAAATAAAAATAAATAAACACATACATACATAAAATACCAGTATCATTTTTTACTGATCTAGAAAAAATTATTCTATGCTTCATATAGAACTGGAAAAGACCCTGTGTGGCTAAAGCAACCTTAAGCAAAAAGATTAAATTAGGAGGCATCAATTTACCAGACTTCAAGCTACACTACAAGGCCATGTTAACCAAAACGGCATGGTACTGGCACAAGAGACACAGACTGACGGAACAGAACAGAGAACCCAAATATAAAACCATCCCACATACAAATGATCTTTGACAAAGCAGTCAAAAACATTCACTAGGGAAAAGAATCCATATTCAGTGGATGGTGCTGGGAAAACTGGATAGCCACATGCAGAAGACTGATCTGCACCTCTCACCCCTCACAAAAATTAACTCAACAATGGATATCAGACTTAAACCTAAAGAATGAAACCATAGTAATTCTAGAAGAAAATGTTGGAAAAACTCTTCTAGATCAGGGAACACTGTGAGTGAACCCTGACCTGGTTTGAAAACCAACTGGGAAAATGATGCTGAGGATATGTAAGTTTATAATGTAAAATCTGAGAATGCCTGGAGAAGTCTTACATTATCTCAGGCCAAGTAGTAAGACTGAGAAAATGCAGCCCCTCTATGGCCTCTTTGACAGGCTTTTATTGATTTTTTAACAAAGGTGCAAATGCCAAAAGAGAGAGTCAAAAGAATCTCAGGAAGACTGGATAGAGAGAAAGAGGCTGGGTAAAAGGTAGGGACAGATAGTTTCTAGATAGTTTCTAAATACATCAGACAGCTGATTACTAGGGGAAGTAAACCAGGTTTCCTAATCTAACCACATATCAGAGGTTCAAGTTTAAAGAGTTTAACCTCTCCCACCTGTTGACTACGCAGGCCTGTCCAGATGCCTCCGGGCTCTTTTCATCTTCTGTGGTCTACAGGAGCCCCCTGGGATTGAGCATCTGCCCACTTTCCCCTAAATACCGCAGGATTAAGGTGGGGCACCCATCTGAGAAGTCAACCTATATACCTTCCACAGATAGTGGCCTACACAAAAAATTTATGAACATCCCTAAGGCAATCACAGACCTGATTAACTTAAAAAGCTTCTGCACAGCAAGAAAACAGTGAATACAACAAACAGATAACCCACAGAATGGGAAAAAATATTTGATATACATTTGATAAAGGACTCATCAACAGAATCTACAAAGAACTCATCGAGAAAAAAATCAACAGGCTCAGTGCCTCGGCGCCTGTGGCTCAAGCGGCTAGGGCACCAGTCACATACACCAGAGCCAGCGGGTTCGAATCCGGCCCAGGCCTGCCAAACAGCAATGACAGCTGCAACCAGAAAATAGCTAGGTGTTGTGGTGGGCGCCTGTGGTCAGCTGCTTGGGAGGCAGAGGCAAGAGAATTGCTTGAGCCCAGGAGTTAGAGGTTGCTGTGAGTTGTGATGCCACAGCACTCTACGTAGGGCAACAGCCTGAGGCTCTTTCTCCAAAAAAAAGAAAAGAAAAGAAAAGAAAAAATCAACTAACCCCATTAAAAAATGGGCAAAAGATATGAACAGAAGGTTTTCTAAAAGAAGACAGACTAATAGCCAATGAACATATTTTTTAAAATGTTTAATATCTCTAAAATCAAAACCACAATGAATTATCTTCTAACTCCAGTGAGAATAGCTTTCATCAAAAAGTCCCAAAACAAAAGATGCTTGCACAAATATGGAGAGAAATGAACACTCCTACACTGCTGGTAAGACTGCAAACTAGTTCAACCTCTATAGAAAGTCTTATGGAGATACATATCAAAAAACTAAAAGTAGACCTACCATTTGATCCAATAATCCCACTACTAGATATTTACCCAAAGGAAAAAAAGTCATTTTTATCCAAAAAACACATGTACGCTGCACTCTACTGAGTGTGACATAGTGAGACTCTGTCTCAAAAAAAAAAAAACAAAAAAACCACATGTACTCAAATGTTTACTGCAACATAATTCACAATCACAAAGATGTGGAATCAACTTAAATGTCCATCAGTACAGGAGTGGATTAATAAAATGTGCCATAGGTATCCCATGGAGTACTAGTTAGCCATAAAAATAGATCAGGAAGGGGTCAGGTGCAGTGGCTCACACCTATAATCCTAGCATTCTGGTAGGCCAAGGTGGTAGATTGCCTCAGCTCACTGGTTTAAGGCCAGCCTGAGCTAGACCTCATCTCTAAAAATAGCCTGGTGTTCTGGCAGGTGCCTGTAGTACCAGCTACTTGGGAGACTGAAGCAAAAGAATCATTTGAACCCAAGAATTTGAGGTTGCTGTGAGCTATGACGCCATAGCACTCTACAAA
>CAUYRH010039402.1:17500-18914 GCA_963574655.1 Perodicticus potto
TTCAGTAAATTGGAACACAGAATGATTGATATTATTGACTATGAGAAACAAAAAGAAAAATGAATGAAGAAAAGTGGACAGAACCTAAGACACTGTGGGACAGCATCAACTTACAAATTTGGGGAGTCCCACAAGGAGAAGAGAGAGAGAGAGAGCAAGAGAAGAAAGATTATTCAAAGAAATAGTGGCAAAGAATTCCTCCAATTTGGGGAAAGAAATAGATCTACAAATCGAAGAAGCTCACCAAACTTGAAATAGAATAAACCCTACAGAGCCCCTCACCAAGAAATATTATAATCAAACTGTCAAAGACAAAGGAAATCTTGAAAAAGCAATACAGAAGCAATTTGTCACATACAAATAATCTGCAATAAAACTGTCAGCAGATTTCTCATTAGAAACATTGGAAGCTAAAAAGCTATGGAACGGCTGAGGGGATAGCTTATAACTGTAATCCCAGCATGGTGGGAGGAGTTCATGACGAGCCTCAACAAGAGCAAGATCCCATCTCTACTAAAAATAGAAAAACTAGCCAAGCATCAAGGCTGGCACCTGTAGTCCCAGCTACTTGAAAGGCTCAGGCAGGAGGATCACTTGAGCCCAAGAATTTGAGGTTGCTGGGAGCTATGATGACACCATGGCACTCTGAGTGAGGCAGTGTCTCAACACACAAAAAAAGGGTATGGGATGAATAAAGTGCTGAAAGGGGGGCGAAGAAAAACCTATGAACTAAACATTGGTACTCACCAAATGTCCTTTCAAAAATAATGGAAGAAATTAAGATGTTCCATCCCAGGACTTGGGAGGCCAAGGCAGGTGGATTGCCTCAGCTCATGAGCAAGAACAAGAGTGAGATCCCTTCTCTAAAAAACAGTCGGGTGTTATAGCAGGTACCCGTAGTCCCAGCTATTTGGGAGGCTGAGGCAAGAGAATCATTTAAGCCCAAGAGTTTGAGGTTGCTGTGAACTGTGATAGCACAGCACTCTACTGAAGGCAAAGGAGTGAGACTCCGTCTCAAAAAAAAAAAAGATGTTCCCAACATGCAAGTTGATGGAGTTCATTATCACTAGATTAGCAACTTACAAAAATATGCAAAAGAGACCTTAAAGTTGAAGTGAAAGAATGCTCAAGAGTAACTTGAAGCCCTACAAAAATACAAAGTTCTCCAGCAAAAGCAAATACATAAATAAAAAAATGTATTATTGTAATTTTGGTGTATAACTCTACTTTTTATGATCTATAAAACGTAAAAGAAAAAGTAGTTGGTTTATACCCTTCATATGAAAGCTATAAATTAGCTTCATAGTAGGGCTGAGTACATTGGATTCTTTTTCTTCCATTCTAACTCTTACTAGTTTATATGCAGTGTAGACTGTTTTACCCTCCCTTTTTCTGTGATGCTTTCTTTCTCTTG
>CAUYRH010039403.1:0-32498 GCA_963574655.1 Perodicticus potto
GCTGTTTCCTAAATAATAACTTCAAACTTTCTTTTGGCTCACAAGTGTAGGTGGTCTGTGGTTGGCTGTCTTCATTGCCTGCCTCCATAGAAGATGGAGGGTTCCAGGACTTTACTCGTGAATGATGTATACAGGAATTGACTCCTAAAAGAAAGTTTATTAATGACTTGCACATCAAGCTGGTCCAGGTGGAAAGAGCTGTTTTGGCTTTTTTTTTTTTAATTTTTATTAAATCATAATTGTGTACATTAGTGCAATCTGTTTTGGCTTTTATACACAACTTTGAGAAGTACTAGCTGCTTCTTGGAAGTCTCTCAGGGTCTTAAATTAACTCTGTTCTCAAAACTACCCAGCTGCAAGGGCTTAAAGACAATCCACTTGCAAGATCTTGATAACAACCCACCTATAAGGTCTTAATCAGCCTCTTCCCTATATATCTTCCCTTAATCAGCCCGACCCAGACCAAACCAAAATAGCCTAACCATATCTGTCATCCACCCTGCTCAAATCTAGCTAAGTGCCTCATGGTGTCTTGCCCTCTTGCCCAGGCTGAAGTGCATTATCATAGCTCACCATAACTTCCTGGGCTGAAGTGACCTGTCCAACTCAGCCTTCTGAGTAGCTGGGACTACAGAAGCCTGCCACTATGCCTGGTTAATTTTTTGTTTTATTGTTTTATAGAGGTGGGCTTTTGCTATATTGTCTAGGCCGGTTTTGAACTCCTATCCTGAAAACAGTCCTATCTCTTAGGCCTCCTGGAGTGCTGAGATTACATGTGTGAGCCACGATGCCAAGCTGTTTTTATTATTTTAAAGCTAATCAACTGCAGGAGTATTATATAGTTTTTTCAGTATCTGTTCTCTTGTCCACTTGATCCTAGACCCGTTGCTTGTAATATAAGATGCCATTTGGGCTTTATAACTTCCTTGTTTTATAATCATTTAGTGTTTTTAGTGCCTCTTTCCCCCCCATCTAATAGTATCATTATGAGGATAAAATGTGTGATTATAAATTCAAAAATACTTTATAAATTTATATATGTTATTGCAAAATAATATTTGTTTACAGAAAACTTTTATGTGTATTATCTCAGTAAGTTAGGTGATGTATCAGCACATTGCACAAAGTTCGCATAGAAGAAAGGAGGCAGATCTAGATTATTAACCTAAATATTTGGCATTAATTTGATTTTACAAAACCATGAAAGAAAATACGTACATTTATTTTTCACTCACATACACATGCACAATGCCTGCTTTTTTTTGACTTTTACTATTTTTAAATGCCTTTTTAACTCAACTTGAGTAACTTACTTTCCTATGACTCTGTGTTTTAGAGTACATTCTGGATAGTTTAGGAGGAAAAGCAGTATCCTACAAATGTGTTTTCTACTTTTCTGTCTCTTACCCATATTATTTGTATTCTCTTCATTTTGAAAGTTCTCTTCTCTCCACTTCTTCTTTTCCATACTTCAAAATTTCAGCTTTAAATCATTTCTCTTCTATGAAATCTTTCCTGAACAGTTCAGAGAATGTGGTGTTTTGTCCTATTCAAAACTGCTATTGCATTTGTTGTTTTATTTTAAATTGCTTATAAATTGCTATTTATCTTTTATATCATCTATTCCATCTATCTTATTTTTCAACTAGTTGTAACTCTCTTGTGTACAAAAGGGATTGCACCTAGCTATATTCTGACCTTTCTTAATGCCTATGTAAAGAGGACTCTCCAGAGTAACACACTGACTAACAAATAACTTTTTTTTTTTGAGGCCGAGTCTAATTCTGTCACTCTTGTAGAGAGCCGTGGCATCATTGCAGCTCACAGCAACCTCAAACTCCTGGGTTCAAGGGATCCTCTTGTCTCAGCCTCCCGAGTACCTGGGACTACAGGTGTCTGCCATAACACAGTGCCCGGCTATTTTTGTAGAGATGGGGTCTCGGTCTTGCTCAGGCTGGTCTCAAACTCCTGAGCTCAGGTGATTCATCCATGTTGGCCTCCAAAGTGCTGGGATTATAGGCATGAGCCAGTGCACCCAGCTCAAATAACTTTTTTAAAGGATAATTGACAAAACATTTAAAATTTTTGTACATATGATTATGAAAATATGCTAATTATGCAAAAACTGAGTAAATAGTTTGGATTCAAATATTTTTCTGATTTAATATGTGTAAAGGTAGAATATATAAATGAAGATTTTTAGAAGTAGAATTTTGAGTTTAATCCAGATGTACTTTGCTAAAGTAAAATAAGTATATTTCTAGAGGTTGCTTATATTTTAGAAACTATTCAAAGCAATAATTATTTTAAAACTTTGGTAAAATAAAAATCATTTGTCTGATTTTTAAATTATATTTAGTATTTTGAAATTGCTTGAAGTAGAAGCCCACTTGTAATTGTGATATATTGTGATAAAGCATACACTGTATCATAATAGGCTGAGATGATTTGCTAGCAAAATGCAGTATTTCTTGGCAGTTATCTTCCAAGATGACAATACTATTATTCAAATGTACAATATTAATGCTCATTGAAATTTATAGTTTAGTTTTTTTATTTAGTAGATGAAAATAATTTATTTTTTTTCTTTTAAACAGGTTGAATCAAGGGATTCTTTGAATAGCATAGCCCTGAAATTTGATACAACACCCAATGAACTTGTTCAATTAAATAAGTTATTCTCCCGAGCTGTTGTTACTGGACAGGTAATATCTTTTATTAATGTTTTGATGTTCAGGAGTGAAGGCAAAAAGTATTCATTGCATTGTAGTAAATAATGTAGAAAATTTGAATAGAATCATTTTATTCATGCTTTTAATAAATCATATGGACCCTGTAAGCAAAAATTACTTTATGTCTCCGTGAGTTTCTTAATACATACTGAAAATAATTATAAACTTTTAAAAATATAATTATAGAGTTTTTTAAATATTAAAAGCAGTACATACACATTGGGGTAAAAAATTTTAACTATTTTAAACTTTTACTTTCCTTTCCAGAAGCAACCAGCTATCAGTTTGTATCTCTGACCTGAAACATTCTAGCCCTTTTGGTTTTTTGGTGGGGAAAAAGATTAAAATTTAACAGCTCTCAGACTTATTTATGTGTGTGGTGCTTTGCTGTATTGCTATGTTCTAGTTAGTTAGATAATCACAATTAGCTTTAGCTTGTTTTACTCTTTTGCTAATGTTAGCACTGCTACAGCAAACATTCCTATACATACCTATTTTTCTTTATATGCAAGTATTTCTGTAGAGCAGCGGTTCTCAACCTGTGGGTCGCGACCCCTTTGTACCAATGAAAATACATCACAGCATTAGGAAGGTTGAGAACCACTGCGTAAATTCCTGGGTCAAAGGATATGTACACTTTTAATTTTCTAGCTGTTGCCAAATTGTCCTTTAAGAGCAACAAGCTACATGTTTAATATATAAAAATAGCTGTTTATTCCAAACTATTCCAATGGTGTGTATTATCGAATGTGTCTAATTTGATTTTAAATGCCCCTTTTTTTTAACTTTGGTATTTGTTATGATAAAGTTTTCTATTTATTGCTGATATGCTTGCCTATAGAGCACCGTCTGATCATTAACTCTTTGCTTTGACTGAATCTTTATGTGAATGTTTTCTCACAGGTTTTGTATGTTCCTGATCCTGAATATGTCTCCAGTGTTGAAAGTTCTCCATCTCTAAGCCCCGTAAGTCCTCTGTCACCAACATCATCCGAGGCTGAATTTGATAAGACCACTGTAAGTATCTCTGCTTTTTAAATATGGCTATAAAGAAATCTGGCATTGGTCATCATGTTTTTTCATTCTGTGGTTACAGTGAAATTCTTTTTGTTACTTGAAATTATAAATCTCAATTATTAAAGTAAAACATTTTTATTAAGCTAGATAGTTTAAATTGACTCACTTTTGGTGGTGGTGGTGGTGATGGCCCAAAAATAGTCATGAACTCTACCTTATAAGTTAAATCTTATAATTTAACTTACTTAGAAATTTTACCCAACAGACATGTCTAGTTTGATTTTTATTTTAGTTTCTTTGAATATTTATTAGTATAATATGTAGTACTTAGAACTCTTAAGTGAGTTCATTTTTGATACACTGCCTTTTCAAAAATAATTTATCTCATAGTAGATTAATTTAGCATTTCTAAGGAATGAGTGTTCTAAGTTACATTTTACAAGTGAATTTGCAGGAAACTGACTTTATAATTTTGATACTATTTCTTTGAAAGGAATTATGTATTTCTGTGCTTTTTTCTATATAAATGAATGCTAATTATAATTTTCCATTTTTATAATGACCTATTGTTTATATGTAAGAGGATATTCCTCCATTAAATGTCTAAACTCTAGTGAGAGATTTTTCTATGTTACTCTCTTAACTGTAGGAGATAATTTCTTCTTGTCTTAATTTGCACTCAAAGTTTAGAATACTAAATGGCAAACTGATAACAAAACACAAATTATTTATGCTAATTTGCCTGTAATTATTTTTTTCTAAAATCTCTTACCCTGCTTTATTCTATTTGTTTCATTGGGTAAATGACATATTGTTGCTGATAAATATAGTATTTTTTTTCCTTTCCAAGGACTTTAATCTCTGTGTGTGTATATGTATGTGTGTGTGTGTAAGAGAAAGACAAAAGAGAAATGGGGTCTTTTTCAGCTATTGATTTATTAGATATCTTATTTATATAAGTATGGCAACAGTGTAGTTTAGAATGCAGTCACCATGAAAGGAATGTTTAGGCAGTCCCCAGGTTATGAATGGATATGTTCCTGAGAATGTTTTTAGATAGGATTTGTATGTAATTTGGATTCCTGATCTGTAGTGCTCTGTGATAAGAATACTCCTGTACTGTAATAATAAGTTACAGAAACTACAGTGCTCTTCCTTTTAATTCAAACAGATAGAACATAAAAAATTCAGATAGGAGATAGGAGAAATTTTAAAAAAGAATATTAAAATTTAACACTTACCTAAGATTGTATCAGTGTCTTGCTTTCTGGAAGGGGCATTTTTGATGCAAACAAGCTAACATTAATCAGAAGAAGATGATGGAGATTGTGCTGGAGTGGATAGAGTGGGTGCTGGAGAATCCGGATTTGATTCTGTTGCTGGAGGAGGGGAGCTGAACTCAGTTTTCTGAAAAAGATTATTTAGGGTTGTTTGCACAGCCTTTTTCTTTCATTGTAAATGGCCTTGTAGCAACTGATGTTCTCATTAACTGGACAGTAAACCTTTATAAACTGCTCAATTGTCCTAATGGGCAGGCTTGAAAGCCCTTTTGTAGGTACAGAATGCTTTACGTTTGGTTGTGCGTAACCTGGTTATTGCCTGTTATCATTAACATGAACAGAAGTCAGTTTTCAGTGGTTGGTATTGCTGACCAAGTGACACAGATTACCTTTTTTTAACATGGCCATGTCATTTTCCTGTGAGACTTACAAAGAGATGTACTCATAAGGGGCAATGATAAAGGACAACTGTATACTTAGGTTAATTTAGCTTGTATTTCAAACCCTGAAGCAGAAGTTGGAAAGCTAGACCAGTATTTTTTACCTTTTTTTATTTCATGGCACACTTGAACTTATAGTTAAACTTCTGCGATACACTTAAATTATGTTGATTGAAAAAAGAGTAAAAATAGAACATATTTATGGTGCTTTGAACTATTTAAAAATAATTTAATTAATGGTCTTTAAAAAATTTCACAGCACACCTAGGACACTCTAACGGCACCAGTGTGCAGCAGAAAATCACTGATCTAGATACATTGTAGTATCTTGCCTAACTAGAAACCTGTGGGGCCCTTTCTTGTCCCTCAGCTTTAAGTCAGGTCTACTAGCCAACTGGCTTTTCTGAAAGGTATTAGAAAAGAATGATGAAACTTATGGGAGCAACTAGGCCATACCTTCTTCTTTCTGGAAATGCTCTTCTCACTTTTGCCGTGTTGAAAGAGATGGAAATAAGCTATGTGAATGACTTTTAGACCTTTAGTGACCCAGCTGCTGTCAAAGATGCCCCCCCCAAATATCCTCTGATTTGATCGTAGATCAGTGAAAGAGCTGAGACAGGAGAGTTCTTAAACATCCCTTTACTTTGGATCATAGTTAGTACCTCCTATCAAAAAAAACAAAAACAAAAACAAAAAACTGTGGGCAGTAGTAAGAAATCATTCTTTTTTATATTATAAATTTTAGTTGTATTTTTTAACCTATTGTTATATTTATTACTAGGTCCCAAGACAACATTTCTATCTGCATATCCCACTTGCTTATATTTCTATATTGTAATTACTGGATTTTAAGTCTCTCATACTTCATAAGTCCCTTAGAAGCAAGGGTATTATGTTTTATTAGATATAATTTATATTTTATTGCACTAATTAAAATATGCCTGTTAGTATTATTATGTTTTCCCTAGAAATTGTCAGTTCATATTTCCAGTAACCACTGCTAGGTTTCCTGAATATCCAGCTTTGTACTGACTTACTATGAGGCTAAAATCAGAATTTATAAATACCTGTTAAAACCATGTACACAGTGATAGTGATACTTTGGATAATTTACATTTATGTAAATTTTTGAAAGATCTTTTTTGAAAGAAATTGTCTATTTTATGCTATTTCAAAAATTGCTAAAGTAATCTCATGTATTCTTTTCAATAGTATTACATTGATCACTTGAGATCAGTATAACATACTAACTTGCAGAATTTAAGATTTTTGAGGGAACCTGGCAGATTATATTGTTCAAGGAAATAATCATTTCATTTAAGGAAAGCATTTTGATGATACCTTGATGTATGTTTTTTGTGAATAATCTGGTTATATAGTGGATAATAACATGGTGCAGTAGTTTTTGGGGTAGTTTAGCAGTCATAAAATTTGTTGATTTTTTTTTAAGCATATTTTTCATTTGTGTAGTAGAAGACTTGTAAGGTATGTAGTGTTGCAGTTAATCTTATTATTCTATGTGTTGGTAAGATGGATTTGCATCTGAGCTTTATTGTACTCATTTGGCTAGTTATCAAACTTGACTAAGCCTAAGTTTCCTTTAAAAGTAAGGTCATAGTTTATTGCATGAGTGATTGAAAAATTAAATGAAGTAGTCCATATAACATACTTAGATATAACAAGTATTCATAAATCACATTGTTTATTAATATCTCTTATTTAATTATCTGTACCAAATTAATTTATATGTGATATAACACTTTTAGATTGGGGTAGAGAACTTTTTAATGTTGGAAGGCCACATGAATTTAACTGTAATCAAATTAGGCTGTATTTAAGAAACTTCAATTAGATACATTTAAAAATATGAAAGCAGAATAGGGACCGAAGATCCCATTCTTGGCAAAGGAAAACACCCCCAGAAAAAGGGAAAAATAAAAAAGTAAACTAAGCAAGACAGAACAAAAGAAAGTCAGCTAATTTACCTTTAAACCAGCCACTGCTAAATTTCTCATCTGAGCAAGTTTCCTGCTTTTCCTAGACGCCTAACCTGTTGGAGATACAGCTTGCAATCACCCCTACTGGGTCTGTGAGGACTCTGAAGAAATAATGGCCACAGAGGAAGCTGTGTGCAAGGCCTAGTGGAAAACATTAACTAGGCTGTCCACTGCCTAGTTAACAATCAAAGCAAGTACCCATTGTGGAGATTTTGGTTTTGGCTGAGGCAGAAATCAAGGGAACAACTTGAGCCCTGAAATAGGAGTAAGAGGGATTATATCCCTTATCACAGAGGAGGAAGCCTCTGTGGTGGTGATGAGAAGAAAATTCTTCTTTCCTACTGATTCTTCAGAGAAGATTGAGGCAAGTGGGGTTTTACTCCACAGTGAACTAGTGGAGATTTAACACTCCCCTAAGAATATGTGTGTGAGACCACAGACAGGAGGCTGCCCCTCCACAAGGCTCAGGTTCCAGATTTCACAAGACTGCTCAGACCATCAAAGTTAATTATTACAAACAGTAGAAGCTGATGTGCTTACTCAGAGAAACTGCTAACGTTTTTGTTCACTTCCTCGGCTTACCCTCTGGTCTAATGAGCAAATAGCCTTCAATAAAAGCTGAGTGGAACAAATAGCACTCGGGGACACCCCCCAAACTCCACAAAAAGGCCGTGGTCCCGTGTGTTCCCACCTGTGAAAATTCCATGCTGGGTGTCTTTTCTGTCTCTCCTTGTTTCTAATTTCTTCAGTCCACCACAGCCACATGTCTTAATGGACCCTGCCCTTGGGGTGGGACCCCAGCACAAAGGTATATTATCTTGTAAAAATCTAATTAGTGTGTATGTAATAATTTCAAAAAATGAAAACATTTGTTAATTTTAAAGTTAACATACTTCTTAATGACTTTGTTGTATCTGCCTTTGTTGGAAAGCATTTGATATTGGTTGCTTCAGGGAGGTCCACAGTTTCAGCTGATCCTCTAGATGGGTATCAGTCATTTGTGACCTTAAGAGCATCTTGATTTGGGTTAGGTAGGTAGATTCTCAGCAATAAATAGTTGGAAAGCAAGAAAGTATATTTTGAATATTGCCAAAAATGTGAGTATTCTACTGTATCTTTCCATATTTCAGTTGGATCTTAGTATGAATCAATGATTTTAAAATGTCTCTTCCTGAGAGCTCAGCCAGTTCTGTCTTTAGTTCTTTAGGTTCCTTGGTGGTATCAACTAGGTGAGCCTGAATTTGAGTGTGATGTGATGAAGTCAGTGAGCCTTTTGTTGTATTCTTCAATTAATAGGTCTGTTACAGCTGTGTATTCTTCACATTATTCATATATGTCATTCTGCTCATTAATGACCTTTGCAAACTGTTAAACTGAAATTTCTTTTTGAAGAAGAAATATTTTGGAAAAAGATTGTTGGTTTTTCTTTAATGCTTGGATTTTCATCTACAGATCATATATAGACTTAGGCAAAGATATAGTTAAATAGTTTGATTTGGCATGGTATATCATGCAGAAAGGCTGCATTCTTATAGAAACCTTCTTTCAGTAATTTACATTGCTGATTCTCTTCTTTCTAAAATGTATTTGTTCTCACAGAGGTAAAATTTTGACTAACAGTTGTCCCTGGCATAGCCTGGGCACTTTGGAATGATATGGCAGATCCAGGCAAATCCACACTGAATACCTCATCCTTCAACTTCAGCATGTTAACAAGACTGACAATGCTGTGCTGCATTTGCATGAATACAGTTAACAGTACTTATAACTTGTTGCCAAGTGTCACTTAAAATGGTAGCTTTAGCACATTGTATTTTGCTGATCGAAAATACAATGAAAAGAGATGAGAGCTTCTGGATCTGTTAATACTTTTTATTTGTGCAGTAAACCCTTTCTGTTTTCCTGTCATGGAAGGTGCACCATCTGAACATATACTCTTTAAATTTACCAAATTCACTCCAGCTTTATGACATTTATCTTAAAATGT
The DNA here is from genome assembly GCA_963574655.1 of Perodicticus potto. Taxonomy (NCBI): domain Eukaryota; kingdom Metazoa; phylum Chordata; class Mammalia; order Primates; family Lorisidae; genus Perodicticus; species Perodicticus potto. Next base: position 9,454 of record CAUYRH010039403.1, read on the forward strand.
GTTGAGGATATCTATTCCCTGTGTTTTGTTGGCAAGAGTACCCAAAGCAAGTAACTCTTTGTAGCCAAGAAAATCTGTTATGACCCAAGTGAAATTTAAAACATGTGCTGAGTTGATAGTACCACCTGATTTATCCAGAGCAATTGATTAATATACATTTTTCTTCTGCAGTATTTCATGAAGTTGTTTTGTTAGGTTGAAGGCTAACTCATGGTTCTGATCAGTTATGGTTCTCCTGGAAAGAGGCAGTTGTTTGTACTTTACATTGTTGTTGGTGTCCAAGCATTGTAACAACTTCGACTATGCTTTCTTTCACAATCTGTATGTCGCCGAATGGCTTCTGTTTTTCCCCAAGTATAAGCTACTTTATTAGTTGCTACAGTGGCATTATTTCCAGGTTTTATTGCTGCTTGAAAGAATTGTCTTTGCTTTTGCTTTTCATATCTTTCAATTTCTGCAATATAATCTTTTGTGCCTCTCCATCTAATTTAAAATATTTGTTGTCCTTATAAATGTTATAATGCTGATGTGCATTGAATTTCTTTAATGGTGCAGTATCACAAAGCAACTAAATCATCTGTAGCTGAAACAAGATAACATTGTGATTCCTAATTCTCCTTAAAAATTTTTCTTTTTCTTTCAGCATCCTCCTGGTTTCTTAGACAAGTTGGGGTGTTAAGCGGATAATTAAAAAATACTGTTGAGAAACTGTTTGCAAATTCCACTTCTAACAGAAACACAGTGCACCATTGTCCTAAGCCGATAACCGAATGGCATACTCGACCTCCAAAATCTCTCACCAGCTAGCCTTGTGTGGTAGTGGGGCCAGTGGCAGGAAGCGTGCACAGCAGTCATTAATTTAGCACTTATGGCCTACTAGTGTTCTTTTTTTTTTTTTAATTATTGGGGATTCATTGAGGGTACAAAGAACCAGGTTACATTGATTGCATTTGTTAGGTAAGGTCCCTCCTATAATTGTGTTCCACCCCCAACAAGTGTGTCACACACCATGACCTGCCACCCCGTCCCACCTTCCCTTCACTGCACTCCCCTCCCCTACCCCCCTATCATGTACTAGGTCATTAATTGTCCTTATATCAGAATTGAGTACATAGGATTCTTGCTTCTCCATTCTTGTGATACTTAACTAAGAATAATGTGTTCCAATTCCATCCAGGTTAATACAATGGATTAATGGCTGAATCATATACCACAGCTTGTTGATCCATTCCTGGGTTGGGGGACATTTAGGCTGTTTCCACATTTTGGCAATTGTAAATTGAGCTGCGATAAACAGTCTAGTGCAAGTGTCCTGATGATAAAAGGATTTTTTTTTCTTCTGGGAAGATGCCTAGTAATAGGATTACAGGATCAAATGGGAGGTCTAGTTTGAGTTCTTTGAGGGTTCTCCATACTTCCTTCCAAAAAAAGGTTGTATTACTTTGCAGTCCCACTAGCAGTGTAAAAATGTTCCCTTCTCTCCACATACATGCTAAGATCTGGAGCTTTGAGATTTTGTGATTTGGGCCATTCTCACTGGGGTTGGATAATATCTTAGGATGGTTTTAATTTGCAATTCTCTAATAATTAGGGATGATGAGCATTTTTCCATATGTTTGTTAGCCATTCATCTGTCTTTAGATAAGGTTCTGTTCATCTCTCTTGCTCAGTGACATAAGGGATTGTTGGCTCTTTTTATGTTGATGAATTTGAGTTCTCAGTAGATTCTAGTTACCAAGCTTTTGTCCGATCTTTTGCCATTGTGTGGGTTGTCTATTTTCTTTGGTTGTTGTCTCTTTATCTGTACAGAAAGTTTTCAGTTTGATTAAGTCCCATTTGTTTATTTTTGTTGTTGCAATTGCCACAGGAAGTCTTCTTCATAAAGTCTTTCTCCACACTGATATCTTCAAGTGTTTTTCCCATGCTTTCTTTTGAGGATTTTTATCATTTCATGCCTTAAATTTAGGTCTTTTATCCATTTTGAATCAATTTTTGTGAGTGGAAAAAGGTGTGGGTCCAGTTTCAGTTTTTTATATATGGATATCCAGTTCTCCCAGCACCATTTATTGAGTAGGGATACTTTACCCCAGTGTCTATTCTTATTTGGTTTATCAAAGATGAGGTGGCTGTAAGATGTTAGTTTCGTCTCCTGATTTTCTGTTCGGTTCCAGATGTCTGTGTCTCTATTTTTGTGCCAATACCAGGCTATTTTGATCACTATGGCCTTGTAGTACAGCCTAAAGTCTGGTAGGCTGTTGCCCCTGGCTTTGTTTTTATTACTAAGTATTTCCTTAGCTATATGGGTTTTCTTTCTGGTTCCATACAAAATGAAGAATTTTTTTTTCCAAGTCATGAAAGTATGATATTGGTATTTTAATGGGGATGGCATTGAATTTGTAGATTGCTTTGGGAAGTATAAACATTTTAACAATGTTGATTCTCCCAGACGTAAGCATGTATGTTCTTCCATTTGTTAATATCTTCTGTTATTTCTTTTTTAGGATTTTGTAATTTTCGTTATAGAGGCCCCTCCACCTCTTTTGTTAGTTATTTTCCTAGATATTTCTTTTCTTTTCTTTCTTTTCTTTTCTGTCCTTTTTTTTTTTTTTTTTTTGAGGCTACTGTGAAGGGGATTGTGTAATTAGCTTCTCATCTTGGCTGTCATTGGTGTATACAAAGGCTACTCATTTGTGGACATTGATTTTATATCTTAAGACATTGATGTATTTTTTTGATCACTTCCAGGAGTCTTGTGGTTGAGTCTTTGCGATTCTCTAAATATAAGATCATATCATCAGCAAAGAGGGAGAATTTGATGGCTTACTAGTTCTGATTGTGCTGGTCAATCTGCAAGGATTAGTTCATTAGAACTCCTTTTATTCTTTGGTAATTTATGTATGTTCATTTTAAAAATAAAATGAAAATATAAAAGATGAACAAAAATGTATTAGTAAAAATGAAAGGATTTGTTCTATAAAATTTGGATTTAGTCCACAATTAAGGGCCTAGAGGGCCACGTGTGGGCTTAAGGTGACAGGTTCTCCACCTCCGTTTTAGGTGTATTTAACTACCAGAGATAGGAATGTACAGTTATTAATTTATGTCATATAATGAAAAGATTGAGAATAATTTTGTTAATAGATACTAATGATTAAATAGCATTGTATAACTGTTAAAATCTAATTCCATTTTTTTTCTTTTTCTTTTTCTTTTTTGAGACAGAGACTCACTGTGTCACCCTGGATAGAGTGCTGTGGCATCATAGCTCACGCTGTGGCATCACAGCTCACAGCAACCTCTAACACTTGAACTTAAGTGATTTTCTTGACACAGCCTCCCTATTAGCTGGAACTACAGGCAACTGTCACAATGCCCAGCCATTTTTTTTTTTTTTTGTAGTTGTCATTGTTATTTGCCAGGCCTGGGCCAGGTTTGAACCCACCAGCCCGGGTGTATGTTGCCAGCGCCCTACCCACTTAGCTATGGGCACTGCCTCTAATTCCATTTTAGTTTTTTTTTAAAAAGTAAAATTGTGCAGCTCAGTGCCCCATAGCACAGTGGTTATGGTGCCAACCACACGCACCAAGGTTGGCGCTGGCCCTGGCCTGTTAAATAACAGTGATAACTGCAACAAAGAAAATAGTCAGGCATTGTGGTGGGCGCCTGTAGTCCCAGCTATTTGGGAGGCTGAGGCAAGAGAATCGCATAAACCCAAGAGTTTGAAGTTGCTGTCAGCTGTGATGCCACAGCACTCTACCTAGTGTGACATAGTGAGACTGTCTCACAACAAATAAAAGTAGAATTGTAGAATATCAAATATATACACTGTGTATTATAGTTGCTTTGCAGTGTTCTGCACTGGTGTGAGCTCCCTGCAACAGACATCTGTTGAGTGTCTGCCCTGGTGCTAGAGATACAGCCCTACATTTTAAGAGGGGTATATGAAAGAAGGTCTAAAAATACTGCCCTCACATAGGGTGAAGCAGTTAGATATATTTAGTAGTATAAGGAGCATTAAGGTTTGAAAGCTTTTTTCACATATTTCAGAGTTTATGAGATTGAAGGGGAGGCAGTCTCATTTATTATTTCTGAAGGCCACCATAGAGCTATTAAGTAAAAGTTACAAAATGGCAGATTTTAACTCAAAATTCAGAAGAACCTTACTACTACGTAAACTATTCTATAGAACAGTGTGTATTCATTCATAGGTAAGTAATGTGTCTGGAGATATTTAAAACAAAGGTAAAACACATCTGTCTGCCTTCCTATAGTGTATAGAACATTGGACTTTGGGAGGGCAATTGTGGGTAGTAATCAAAGGGCTTGTGAATTTCAATATAAACATTCTGTGAAACCTAACTTTAGAAAAATTAAGAATTAAAGCAAAAACCATAGGTAATACCTAGCATACCCGTAAATTTGTCTTCAGCAGAACTCAGATATATTCACATCACTTTAGAGATGTAGATATCACAAAACATTGTTTATGACCATTAAATAATAATTGTATACAAGACTGTAATTTTCCCAATCACCACTAAATCTTGTTATTTAATGTATTAATAAAGGTTTCACTGTGAGAATGGTCAGTGGTACCAAAAAAATTCAGATGCTGTCATCTAATACTTTGTAGAATACTATTGATCTGTTCTTTATGGCGTGAGATTTAAAAGGCTCTTCCAGTGAGTGGATTCTGCTGTATACCTAGGTATTATAAACAATCTCTTCTCCTTTTCTCTGCTCCCCACACATGATGGATATGATATGTTTTTATCAAGACAAGTGGTTTAATTCAGGAGTATCATGAATGTATGTGCATGTATGTGTGGGGGGGGGAAGTATAAGAGGTATAGTCCTCAATATTCTTCAGATGATTTTTTATGTGTGTGTGTTTATATGTACATATATATTTATATTAAAAACAACTGAAAATGTAAGTTTAAGCTGCATCTGAGATCTTTACAGGACGTGGAAACAGTACCAATTCTTTCCTTTGATTTTTTTACATAATATTTTGGGCTGACCTGCACAATGTGGTGAGAAGGAATAATACTTATTGGCGAAAGCTGTTCATTTGGCTTTAATAATGTGTTCATTTTTATTTAATTTTCTGAAGCCCATTTTTTCTTTCTTTCATCAGAATCTTGATGTAGTCCATCCAAAAGAAGAAACACCCCCATCTACTTTTACTACTAGTATACGACCTGCACGAGTTGTATCTTCAACTTCTGAGGAAGAAGAAGCATTTACGGAGAAATTTCTTAAAATTAATTGCAAATACATTACCAGTGGCAAGGTAATGAATGACACCTTGGAGAACACTTTTAATCATGCTGTATATATTACTAACGTATGGCAGTTTGACGTTTATATTTTAAGTAATGAACATCAGCAAATGCTTGAATATTTTAAAAAGAAGTAGATGATATTGGTAGTTTGGATTAGTATGGACCTTGAACATAACTTAGAGTCTGCTGGTCTGTTGTACCTGTTAAAGGCAGTGGAATATAAACAAATTTACTGCAGTAAGTCATGGCTAATTTGCTGTTGGTAGAATATTTCATAAACATATATAAACACCACTACTGGGCATTTTTTGGAATACTTTTGCAAACTAGTATAACACATAAATAGGAAGATAACTAATATTTATTGAGTACTTACTATATGCCAGAAACTGAGGTATTTTATTTAACTTATGAATTCAAAACAATCCTCTGAAAAAGGCAGTCCCATTTCTTCTTCACAGAGAAAGCAAAATTCAGAAAAGCAAAAACCATAGGTAATACTTAGTATCATACCTGTAAATTTGTTAGTTATATTTAGTACTTGCTATAATTATTACTATCAATTCCTCCCTATATATTGGTAAGAACAAATCCTTTTATTTTTATTAATACATTTTTATTCATCTTTTATATTTTTGTTTTATTTTTAAAATGAACCTATTTAAATTACCAAAGAATAACATAAATTCTAATGAACTAATCTTTGCAGATTGACCAGCACAATCAGAACCCTAGTAAGCCATCAAACTCTCTTTCTTTGCTGACGACATGATCTTATACTTAGAGAACACCAGATGTCACTGTCACAGCCAGAGTTCAAACCTAGTTTGCATGTTTTTATCTAGTACACCTTGCTGCCTATCTAAGCAGAAAACTTCTAGTCTGCAAAGGGAGTATAGTAAAGTAATAGAGTTGGAAAATAAACTCCAGGTTTTGTTTTAAAATTGAGTATAACATTTATTTAGAAGTAACACATGAAAACCATTACTTTATGGAGTTATAATTCATAAATTATGAGTATTTGAAATATAAGCCATTAGTACTATCAGTTCCTCTTTACATATTGTTTGAGCAGCATCTCAAAATCTTGGTATGTTGCATTACCATTTTCATTCAGTTCAAAATAATTTCTCTTGATTTCTTCTTTGACTGGTAAGTGTTTAAATTAGTCTTCAAATATTTGTGAATTTTCTAGGTACCTTGCTGTTACTAATTTCTAATTTGATTTCATGTGATCAGAGAATATAATAATTACTATTTGAAAACTTAATTTACTGAGACTTGTTTGTAGCCTAGAATATAGTGTATCTTGATAAATGTTAGGTGTGTACTTGAAAGGCATGTGTATTCTGCTACTGTGGTGTGGACTCTTCTACAACTATCAGTTAAGTCAAGTTGGGTGGTAGTTTTGTTCTTCTGTATTTCCACAGATTTCTTTTTTTGTCTATTTGTTCTATTCATTATTGACAGAGAATGTTGAAATATCTCACTATAATTGTATACTTCTGTTTTCTCCATTCAGTTCTATTAGTTTTTGTTTTGTGTATTTTGAAACTCCGCTATTAGGTATAAAACTGTTTAGAATCCTTGTGTTATCTTGAGGAATTGATTTGATTCTCATTATTGAAAAAACCTCTTTATTCATAGTAATATTTTTATCAGTCTACTTTGGTAGATACTAATATAGTCATTTCAGCTTTCTTTCGATGAGTCTTAACACGCTTTATCTTTTTCTATTCTTTTACTTTTATCCTGTTTCATTATAAAGCAGATTTCTTACAGTTAGCATCTAGTTTGATCTTGCTTCCTTAGGTAATCTCTGCCTTTTACTTTAGTGTGATTATTGATGTGGTAGGTTTAAATCTGCCATCTTGCTATTTGTTTTTATTCCTCCCATCTGCCCTCTCTTTTTGCTTTCTTTTGCATTGAGGTATTTTTTGTGATTTGTTTTATTTTGTTTGTTGGCTTATTAGCTATAACTTTGTGATATCAGTGGCTAGTTTAGAGTTTATAAGATGTATTTTAATATGTCACATTCTTTAAGTAACAATCTATCACTTCACATATAAGAACCTTAGTGTAAGAGTATATTTTTACTTTCCTTTCAGCCTTTGTGCTTTTATTTATTATACCTTTTACTCCTACATGTATTCTAAACCCCAAAATACATTATCATTTTTGCTTTTAAAAGTTAATTTATCTTGTAATACTTCGCTTAAGAGAAATTTTTAAAATTTTTTAAAAAGTTAATTTAAAAATTAAGGGTAAAGTCTGTTATATTTACCCACTATCATTCCCTGTGCTTCTTATTCCATTGGTAGATTTATTTCCAACTTTGTCATTTGTCCTTTTACCTAAGAACTTCCTTTTAAATTTATTGCAGTGCAGGTCAGATAGTGATAAATTCTTTGCTTATTTTTCAAAAAAATTTTACCTTTTAAAAAAAATAATAGTCTCTGTGTATTTTTCAAAATTATGTATGCATGAAAATAATCCTTACGTTTTTAATTTTGTATCACTTTATTACATTTTCACCTGTTGAATTTTTTAAGAATTAATACTTTAGTTTTTTAGATCAATTTTAAGTGAATAGAATTACACAGAAAGTAGCCCTTCCCTTTCCTTCCAGTTTCCCAGTGTTAGTATCTTGCCTTGTGTAGGATCTTTGTGACAATTGATAAAGTAGTATTCAGACATTAAGTAAAGCCCCTAATCACATTGAGATTCATTAGTGTTGCACAGTCTGTAGGTTCTGGTAAGTGTATAATTATATGTATCTACTGCTCCAGTATTACAGGTATACATATTAGTTTCATTGTTTTAAAATCCCCTGTGCACCACCTGTTCATCCCTCCCTCCCTCACACCCCAGTTGCATCAAATTTGGAGAATACTTGGCCAGATCTCCTCGTCTGGTATTTTTGTTGGCGTCCCATCTTCTATCTCCTCTTTTTTGGTAACTCCATTAGGCATATATCAGGCTGCTTGATAAACTGTGTCGAACGGCTCCCTCATACTCCTTATTTTCACTTTTTATTTTGGGTGATTTCAGTTGCTTTATTTATAATTCACTTATGTTTTTCCTGCCATGTCTACTTTTCTGTTAATGCTATCCTTTGTATTTTTCACCTCAAACATTACTGTTTTCATCCCTATTGTTCAAACTGTGGTTCATTACTGTGCACAGTCTGTGTGTTCTTGAATATAGTTATGATACTCGTTTTCATGTCTTTTTTACCAGTTTTTTTACTACACATTGTTACTTCTGAGTCTATTTCTGTTAATTGATACTCCTCTTTGTTGTGGTTCATTTTTTCTTGTTCCTCTACTTGCCTGGTATTTTTGACTGGATACCAAACATTATGAATTTTATCTTGTTGGGTGCTGGATATTTTTGTATTCCTATACATATTTTTATACTTTTTTCTGGGACACAGTTGAGTTTCTTAATCCTGTCATGGCTTGTTTTAAGTTCTTTAAAGCAGTACCAGAGCAGCCTTAAGTCTATAGTTAATTTCCCCTTTGCTGATGCCAGGTTAATAGAATATTTTTTTTGCTTTGGTTAGTGAGAAAAAACTGTTCCTGACTCTGGACTCTGGAGCTTATTTCCTCTGCTCCTTTCAAGTGTTCTTTTCTCACCTTTTTTTTCTTTGTTCTGTTGTTGCTGCTGTTCTTGTTTTTTGAGGCACAGTCTCACTCTGTTGCCTCAGGCTAGAATGCCATGGTATCAGCCTAAGCCACAGCAACTTCTGACTCGGTTTGGTTCAAGTGGTCCTTCTTCCTGAGTAGCTAGGCCTATAGGTACCTACCATAAAACCCAGCTAATTTTTTCTGTTTTTAGTAGAGATGGATCTTGCCCTTGCTGGAACTAGTCTCAAACTCCTGAGCTCAATCAGTCCACCTGCCTCAGCCTTCTAGAGTGCTCAGATCATAGGCGTGAACCACTGCACCAGGCCTGTTTCTTATCTTTGGATAGTTGCTGTATAGATAGCTATTTACAATGTAAAAAAACTTTAAGGTTTCCAATCACTTACAACTTCTCTCTCACTTTTTTCTTTTTTATATTGTATATACTTTACTTTGATTATCTATTTCTTGGGTTATCCTTGACAATGTAAATGTTCCCTACAAAGTACTTTACCATTATCTCTCATTGACTTGAATTGTCATTTGTTCTAGGAATATAAATTGATGCATAGAAATCTAATCAAAATATTAATTGAAAGGTAAATAGGCCATGGTTAATTATATAAAGTTAATCTTTATTTAGATGGCCCTGGTCGTCATTAAAAGAAGTACTATTCAGGATTACATATCACAACCCTTTCCCTCACCAAAATGCTTACAACCATATACTCTTTACTTCAATACATAGTATTGCTGTATTTACAGTAAATGATAAATACCATTTATTATCTTGAACATCTATAGTAGCCTTTTTTCCTTTGCAATTAGAAGATCATTTTCAGTGGGATTTGCTTTTTTACTTGATCATTTTTATAGACAATAACTTAAATTTCATGTTTTTAAAGTTAATCTAGGTAAATTCATGGAGTTGTATGTGGACTTGGAAGGAGGGTGTATTACCAAATCAAGCACGATTTAAAGGAAAATTAACTATTTTATTTTTAGAATTAATGGTTCTTCATTTTTACAGTTAAAGGATATGGTTGACTGAGAGCTAAAAATGAGATTAAGGAATATTTGGCACTTAATTTGAAAGGATTCTAGTTTGTGATTTAGATGCAGAAGAATTATATGTAGTATAAAGCACAAACTACCTGAGTATTAAATCCTGGTGGTTGAGCACAGATTGGTTGACCTTTGTCAGGTTAATTCTCGATCAGTAAACTGGAAATGATAATGACCACCTCAGAGCTATGCTTGTGATGATCAAATAAAATACGCATTTTAGCGTCATACATACAAAGCATTCAGTAAATACTAACTAATGTTAACTGCTTCAGATGCTTATAGACCTTAGTTTGCTCATTTATAAAATAAGATGGTTTAACTCATTTATATATGTACATTTAACATTTCATAACTTTTCATGGTGAAATTAAAAGTCATTATTGTATACTTTAAACGTCATCTAATCTACCTAATTTTACAGTTGAAGAAACAGGCTTGGAGATTTTTCTTGGCCAGGGTAACATAGCTGGGTACTAGCAAAGTTAAGTGAAAGCAGAGGAATTTTAAAGAGATATTTTAAAGGAATTATAGTCTTTTCCTTTTATAATGGATTGAATTATCACCGTATTATTTACTGAATCTGCAGTATACACATGAAACGATCCTTGGCACCTGTAGTGAGGGAACAACACAGGACACAGTATGCAAATCAGTGTGAACAGGGTGCACGCACTGTGTGACTTACAATTCCTTTTTACCTTACTGAAGTTAATATTTTTGTAATGTGAGACAACTCAGTATTTTACTGGATTTGAAAATTTTAGTTCCCGAATTGATTGTTGTAAGGGGAATATGATTTTCTGCCTCTGCTAAAGGAAATTAACAGGGAAAACTTGGGTTTTATTAAAAATGTTTATGTAAGAATGCCATAGATCTTGAATGTACTTTTTCTGTATAAATTTAAGGGGTTAAGATTCCCACTTATTGCACAAGAAGATAGGGAAAGGGGAGAGGGAGGGAAGGGGAGGGAGAGGGGGGGTGGGGGGAGATTTAGGTTATTAATTTTCACACACTTGTGTGTGAGAGCATACACATAATATGCACACAGACAGATATGTCTGCTGGTTATTTTATTTGAAATGCATTTCATCTGCAGACCAATTTGGGAAGAATTTAGATCTTTAAAATATTGAATACTCCAATTCATCCACGTAGAATATTTCTTCATATTAAATATTAACTTTATAGTGGTATAATTTGCATGCAATGAATTGCATTTTTTTGAGTGTACAACTCACTAAATTTGACAGATGTTTATGCCCATGAAACCACAACACAATTAAGATACATAAAATCTTCATCATCTTCTAAAGATTCTCATATCCCTCTGCAGTTCATTCATTCCTCTACTTCCAGCCTCAGGCCACAACTGGTCTGGTTGCAGTCAGTAGACGCTGCTGTACCTTTAATACAGTTTTAAAGGAGCATGCACTCCTTCATATGTGACTCCTTTCACACAACATAGTGATTTGGGGATTCATCCATGTGGTTGTGTCTATTCATCGTTCCTATATATTCTTACTGTGTGGATATAACACAATTTGTTTATCCATTCACCTGCAAATGCAAATTCTAGTTGTTTCCAATTTGGGGCAACGAAGCAAAGCTGCTGGATCAATGTTGCTAAGTGTTTTATCTTTATCTAATAGCATTTAGTTTCCATTATAATCCATTAATAGGACTACAGAGGAAAAATAACATTTTTATTTGTTGAAAATCCTTTAACTAAGCCTCTACATTCAAGTTAATAGGCTCTAATATACTGAAGAAAGAAAATATGCATTATACAGAATCTTTTTTGTTCTCTTTTGTATTAATATCCATACACCATAAGCAAATGTTTTTCAGGAAATTAATTCGGTCTTTTCCACTCTGACTATATTGTTTTTCTTATCATATGCATCTGGGTGAGATCCACATTTTTATAACTCATATCACTAGGATAATGACACATGCAGGATAATTTTATTTTCTAAAATAAATGTTTCTATTATTTGGTTAAATATATATAATTTAGAGCAATTCTATAGAGTTTCATGAAGTTCGGCTCTGACCATAGGTACATCTTTTCTTTCACTGGGTTTGGGATTAGTTTTCTCTTCCTTTTCTAATTAATTGAGCTGATTCATTAGATTGCTGATTTGTAATCTTTCTTTGTAATGTAGGCAGTTGGAGCTGTGAATTTTCCCTTTAGAACTGCTTTTGCTGAATCCCACAGATATTGATAACTTGTTTTCCCTGAGTCATTTAGTTCAAAGACTCTGAAGATCTTCATCTTAATCTCCTCTTTGACCCAATATTCATTCAGTAATAGGTTGTCTAATTTCCATGACTTTGTTTAGAATTGAGTGTTTCTATTGATTTTTAATTTTATTCCATTGTGGTCTGAGAAGACACATGGTATAATTTCTATTTTCTTGAACTAACTGAGACATGCTTTGTGATATAAGAAGCAATCAGTCTTGGAGAATGTTCCATGTGCTTATGAAAAGAATGTAGTTTTCAGGTAGAATTTTCTCTTACATGTCTGTTGGGCCTATTTGCTTCAGAGTCCTGCTTAAGGCCTGTGTTTCTTTATTTTCTCCTTGGAGAATCTGTCCAGTTCTGACAGTGGAGGGATACTGTCCCCAGCTATTAACGATGTTGATATTTATCTCTTTATGTAGATCTAGTAGGGTTTGCTTTATAAATCTGGGTGCACTTGAGTTAGGTGCATAAATATTTAGGATTATGCCTTCTTGTTGAATTTTTCCCTTTACCCTAATTGTGTACTTCTTTCCCCCCACAAGACACCATGGAGAGAGAAGTAGGTCTCTTACCAAGGGACATGCTAAACAAGTGGCTGCTTCTCCCAGTAAAGAGGTTCTTGGTTCAAGCTGCATTCACTGTCGTAGTGAGGTGGGAGGACAAGTCACTGTGCCCATTCAGCAGGCATGCTCAAGGCATTTGTTTGCCATAGTAAACAAGGGCTAGGCTAATTAATTTCGAGTGATGCCTTTCTCTCTAATATGGTGGTTCTCCAGCAGGAGTGGGGGTAAGGTGCACCCAGTGATCCTCGCTCCCCAGCCCCCCCTTCACGCTCTCACACTGGATATGTCCACAGGGGCTTCCTCACTCCCCAGTCCAGCACCAAGACCACTCCCCTGCATCGTCCTGCACCACTCTTGCATCTATGCGGCAGTGGGCCAGCCTGTGTGACCAAGCCACCAGCGTGTGATCTCATGAAATGCCAGCAAGCAGGAGGCTCTCAGACTAGGGCCACCCACTCTCCATGCCAAACTCAACCACGAACAGGCACCCACCCTGGAGGTGCACCTGCTCGTGTGGTTCTTGATTAGAGCACTCTCCTGGTTGCAAGTGGCAGGAGGGACCATGGCTAGCAGCAAGCCCAAGCTAATCCTGTGAAGAAGAGGCACTGAGGAGGCGGCATCCAGGTGTAAGAAAGCCAGCAGTCAGGGCTCTCATGTATCTCTCCATGGGTGTCTCTTTTGGATTTCCAAACTGTAGGGCTTTACTAGTTCACTCCAGTTATGCCTGGACTCAGGGAGGGTGGCAGCATCTGCAATATATTTTGTCTGGGGCTGATCACCAAAGGCACCAAAGTGGAGAAGGGGACAATACTCCCTTACCTTTTCACTGGGCTCCAAGCTGCCCTTTGTTTTGTCTGGACCACAAACTTTTCCTATATTCCTTCTCAGCTTCACAGTTTTTGTTGGTGTAGTCTCTAGATGTTTCTGATGTCTCTCCTTGTGATCCACACCTAAGCCACAAATGTTCCCTTGCTGTCCTCAGTTTCGTATTCTACTTCAAAGTTACAGTAAGTAATGTCTTCAATCAGTTATCTTGACTACTTCCTTCAATGGGTTTTACTTTGTAAGTTACGTAATGATTTTGCCTCACAATTTGTAGGAGTTCTTTCTTTCTGTTGACTTTGGCCTGACTTGGCAATTGCTTCTTTGCAATGTATCTTCCAAGTGAGCAAAGTGAGACTCAAAACCTGGCTGTCAGGAGCAAGTTTTATTCCTCTCTCCCAACCTGATGTCTCCTTCTGACATCTGCCAGCAGGCAAGAGCTCAAACTGCCTGAGCTGCCCAGCAATAGCATTGCAGGCTGGGATTTTCCCCATTCAGAATTCTGTCCCAGGCCAAGAGCACAGCCTTCCTGTGAGGGAGGAGTGTTCCACAAAAGCACTGCAGTTAAGGCTCATACTTTACTCTCTTCTCAGTTCTGCCCATGCAGGATCCCTGACCTCCCAAGATTAGTTCACAAATCTCTATGCTCTGAGCAACACAATTGAGTCTCTCGCTTACAGCCCTGTCACCAGGTCCCTAAAGATGAATCCCTGAGCATGCCACAGAGAAGCATGATGTTCCCGAGATTCCCAGGGTGCGCTCCAGCAGGAGTAATGTCCTTCTATTTCAGGGTGTGCTTTGCTTGGAGTCTGCAGTCAGACAAGCAGCACCTGGGAGGGCCAGCCAGCCAGGGGCTCATAGACTGAGTCCTCCTTGGTCTGTTGCAGGTCTTTAAAAGAAAAGATAAGAGCCACTCTCTGTGGAAGCCTTGGTGTGATTGCACCAACAGACAGGAAACTGTAACTCTGGGAGTCTCAGTTCAATACCTCTTCCCAGCAGCATGTAGAGGAGGGCTGGGGGAGGAAAAGAGTCTGGACAGCGAGCACTCTGGTGTTGTCTGTCCCTCTCTTTGGAAGGCAGCTCACCCAGATTGTTGAAGTTCTGTGGTCACATAACTCCCTTGAGACACAACACACCCTGTAGTTCTCACAGTCTCAGCCAGAGTTGGGAAATGTTAGTGTGGGAACAAGCAAGACGAAAACTAGGGACTGAAGCTGCCTGGGAAGGACAAAGGGACACACTGGGTAGAGAAGCAGGATGACACCTTCCATCTCAGCTCAGGGCTGCCATGATGGAAAACAACCCTGAGGCGGCTCAAAGAGTGGTGCTTTTTTCCTCAAGAAGCTCCCCATTCACTGGTTGCTGCAAACTTTGGGATGGTGATAGTAGAGGGTCTCTCCAGAAGCTCAGGAGCCTGCTGACTTCCAGAGGTGTGAGGACAGGAGAAGCACCCCCCCCCCCACTTTTCTCCATGCTTCAGTCCTCTTAAGGGTTGACCTCTGCTGATAACTTTTCCTTCTTGTTCTCTGCAGCTTCTTTCTATGGAAACTCTGGCAGGTTCTGGCACTTTCCCCTCAGGATAATACTTGGTCTATGTTTGTGCGTGTGGAGAGGGAGTTTTTAATCTAAAGCTTTTCTTTCCTTCTGAGACAATCTAGCAGCTGATGTCACTGGTCAGCCACGTTTGAAATTTTTGTCTGTGCTTCATTTTGAATAGTTTCTTTTGTCATGTCTCTAAACTCACTTATTTCTTTAGCTAAATTTGATCTGCCATTAATCCCATCCAGTGACTTTTTCATCTCAGACATCACAATTTTCATCTCTAGAAATTCTATTTATTTCTTTTTTAAATCTTCCATGGCTCTACTTAACTATTTGAAAATGTGATACATAGTTATATTAACTGTTTACTATCCATGTTTGCTAATTCTGATGTCTGTATCATTTCTGGGTCCCTTTGGATTAAGTTTTCTCCTTTTTATGGTTTGTATTTTCTTGCTTGTGACTAGGAAGCTTTAATATACTTTCAGACATTTGTGAATTCTATCTTGTTAGGAGTTGAATGTCTTTGTATTTTTGTATTTAAAAAATATATGTATTTTTTATTTGTTTTATTTGAGGCAGACTGCTGTGGCATCACAGTACACAGCAACCTCAAACTTTTGCACTCAAGAGATCCTTTTGCCTCAGCCTCCCAGGTATCTGGGACTACAGGTGCCAGCCACAATGCCTGCCTAGTACTTTTCAGAGACAGGGTCTCACTCTTGCTCAGGCTGGTCTTGAACTCTTAAAGTTAAGCTATCCACCCATGTGGGCCTCCCAGGGGGAGGGCGTGAGCCACTGCACATGTGAGCCACTGCAGCCCTGTCTAAAAAATATTTTTGAATTTTATTCTGGGACGTGGTTAAATTACTTGGAAACAGTTTGATCTTTTTATACTTTTCTTGTAAATTTGTTAGGTGAGACAAGAGCAATGTTGGTTTAGGGCTAATTATCCCTACCTACTAACAGGACAGGAACTTTCTTAGTACTCTACCCGCCATCCCACTAGCCAGGAAGTTTTTCTGCGTTTCTGGTGGGAATAGGCACTACCACAAGCCCTTTGTGCACTTTGAACTTTACTGTAATCCTCTTGGAAATTCTTTTTCTATCTTAGTTCTTAGATTCATATACCAATTGGAGCTCAGCTGAATGAGGAATGTCTTCCAGTAACATCTGGCTTCCCACTCTGCGGAGCTCTCTTTTGTTTGAGACGTGTTCTGTTAATATACTCTGGGTCTTCCTGGACACTTGGGTTCATCTCAACTCAGAGAATCTATCTGATTATTTCTGGATTTTTCTTCCTACAGCATAACCTAGAAATGATATCAAGAGAGTATGATAGTAAGCTGACATAGGAGTTTATGTCCCATCTCTCAGGAACCATATCAGTCAATATCAACATGAATATTCTCATCCTCCTATATCTCCAGTTTTTCTCTTTCTCATTTTTGAAGTTCACAGGAAAATATGTATTTGTTCAATTAAAAAAAAAAAAAAACTCTTGATTCCATTTTACCTTACAATTATATGTTCTTTTCCTACTTTCCTTCAAATCAATATTTCTTAGAAGAGCTTTTATTACTCATTGTCACTAATTTCTTATGCATTTTTTTAAGCTACTCTAGCCAGGATCTAATTTTTGAACACTCTACTGAAATGGCTCTCATTGAAGTGACCACTGATAAACATATTGCTAAAACTATGTGCTGATCATGAAATATTATGCATCACCATTCTTTACAACATGATGACAATTCTTTTTCTCCATGATACTTTCTTGACTTTTAAGACACTACCCTTGAAAGCTTCCTGCTTGCTCTTTTGGAGACAGTCTTGTCAGTCCGGTGTACTGAGTATTCCACACATCTCCGCTTTAATATGGGGTTACCCAAAGATTCAGTATTTAATCCTCTCCTGAATTCCACCTATACTCTTTCCTATTGTGATTACATTTAATCCCATAGCGTTAAATACCATCTGATATGATTATCAGTTCAAATTTTAGACTCCTCTCCAAGGAATGATCCCTGAACTCTTGAGTCAGTAATTAAAATTAACTAAAAACTCAGCATTTTAATTTGTAGGCCTAAAGGAAATCTCAAACTTAAAAATGTGTCTCTTACATCTGAATTCAGAATCTATCTCCTCTTTCAGTCTTTCTTATTTCAGTTACAAAATTATTCTTTTAGATGCATAGTCCTCAAACTCTGGGGTCATATTTGGTTACCTTCTCATATTATCACTTCAGTCAGTTAAGAAATTCTGTTGCTCTTATGCTTAAATCGAATTCAGAATCTGACCAGTTCTAGCTATCCACTGCTATCAGTTTGGACAAACACAACATCATCTCTTGTCTAAATTGCTGTCATTACCTTCCAACTCATCTCTGTATTTCTATTCTTTGCTCTATTTATTATATCCTAAACAGAGCAGCTGGAATCATACTGTAAAAGGTAAGATGAAGTCATATTTGTGAGGACAGTTTTCCAATGATGTCTGTCTGCTCCCTGAGTGAAGCCAACATTTTTGTTATGCCTGGTGAGTCCTTTATGCAATTTGGACCTCTGCTGACTCTTCGCTTCAATGTACTTGATTTTCTTTCTGTACTTCTGCTTCAGTCACACTAGTCATCTTGCTGTGATTTCTTTTTCTTTGTTTAAAGGAGGTACTTTTTTGGTGTGGGAGTTCTTGGCATAAACAAAGTAAGCCACCAGGACCAAGCTAATCAACTGAAAGAAGGACTTCTATTCTTGTTGGTATCTGAATTGTTATAGCCTGAAATGAGGCAGGGGAAGTAAGCCTGGGCCTTGGTGCATAAAGTAGACCAATTCAGAAGAGAGCAGGTTAGTGGACACAAAAAAATCCCACAATTCATCTCACTTTTCTCCTGCTACATCCACAGAAATAGGACAAGATCCCCTTAAGAAGACAAATCTAAAATTGATGATTTACAAATAGCTCTGCTAAAGACTTAGTCAGAAACTGGGATGTGCTAAACCAGAGCGTACTGGTTTTTACATGATGTATTTTAAAAAATACCAAATCTCTACCTCATCCTAATCTTACTAAATAAGAATGTCTGGGTAATAGCTAGTGAATCAATGTTCCTTTTTTTTTTTTTTTTTTTTGTAGAGACAGAGTCTCACTGTATCACCCTCAGTAGAGTCCTGTGGCATTTCACAACTCACAGCAACTTCCAACTCCTGCGTTTAGGTGATTCTCTTGCCTCAGCCTCCCAAGTAGCTGGGACTATAGGCGCCCGCCACAACGCCCGGCTATTTTTCTGTTTTTGCAGTTCAGCCAAGTCTGGATTTGAACCCACCCCGTTCAGCATATGGGGCACCCTACTTGATGAGCCACAGATGCTGCCTGTGAATCAATGTTCTAAAGAAGTTTATTGTATAATTTTATGCTTATCAAGATGCAATCATAGTAGTATACACACACATATACACACACACACAATTCCTTGGAATGTTTTTTTAATGCTAATAGTCAGGCTTAATCCCAGAAATCTTATTTGAAAAGCAGCAGAACTGAGAATCCATGGAGAAACAGAGATTAATATTTGTTGAATGAATAAAATTAATGAATAGCAACTGATTAAAATGTGAATTACTTAACAATATTTAATAATTCATTTAAGTATCATTCTCTCTTTCACTGTCTTTAGTTTTTCATGTAAGAAAAAGATTAAAAAAACAAATATCTCACTTGTATGTCATGGTTAGCAAAGTTCTTATTTTCTCTTGCCTCTAATTTCTGCCCTCTCCTTTTTAGGAAGGCCAGAGCTATTTTTCTAGAGCCCAATTAATTATATTTATTATGTCTATATTTAAAGATGTGTTTCCGTTTTTCCTTTATTAATTGGGAGTTTTTGGATTTCCTTTATTGATCAGGAGCTTTTCTTTTTTTTAAATAAAAAAGCCATTTATTTGCTAACATAACTAAACAAATCAGAGCTGCTTCTAGGATTCAAAGAATGCTATTTCTTTCCATGTGTCAGCCCTAATTTCTTCTTTTGTATTAATTGTTAATCAACTGCTTTCCTGCAATTCCAGGATCACTTTTTCCCAGTTTAACCTCCTTGGTAACCCAAGAAAAATGTCCAGGATTAACCCAAATTTATTCAGCTTGAGTCATGCGTGGATTTATCCCATGTCAAACTGTGTCCAGGGGTTGGACTGATCTCCTTAGTAGCTCATAGACCTCCCACTTTTCTGTCTTTGAGTGCACTATATAGATTTCCCCACCCAAAATGTGTAGATTGAAAATGACAGGGGACTTGTTCCCCAAAGGAGAGGGCTTTTATCAAAAGTAGAAAGTAAAATCCATGGCAAAAAAAGAATGATGCAATTGAATATATTCAGGATGATTTAATTAAGTTTTATTCTAGTCTAAAATCCATTACTATTTGTGCCCTATTTACTTCTAAACCACTGAAGGTCAGCACTTCTCTTTCTTCATTGAACTATGTATTTCTGAAACATGACATATTCATTTTGACCCCTTCCTTTGCATGTGGTGTTCGTCATATTAGGAATGTTAAACAAATTTCCATTCATCTCCCAAGGTATATCTTTCAATTGTCTGTTGGTTTATAACAAACTATTCTGAAATTTAGTGGCTTATGTGAACCATTTTATTATTTGTTTAAGAATATGCAGTTGGGGCAGCACTTAGCAAAAACATCCCATGTCTATTTAACATATTACCATCAGAGAAGAGCTGGGGACCAACAAAAAAAAGTCAACTTGGGTCATGTCCTGTTGAAATAGGTACTCATTGTCAACTAGACACTGAGCTTGAGCTGTTCAGAAGAGCATCTCAGTTTCCTTCTGGGTGGTTTGAGCTTCTCATTACACGGCAGCTAGGCTCACAGGGAGCAGAGTGGAAGCTTCCTGTCCTTTTAGAAAGGTTGAGGAGCCTCAGAACTTCATTCCTGCTGCAATCTCTTGATTAAATACAGTTCAAGGCACCCAAAACTCACAGGGAAAGGGAATAAACTCTCCTCTTTGTCTGAGTAACATCTGAGGAATGTTATGCACATTTAAGTGGTGGTAATGGTTGGATGAAGAAGTTGTGTGGAGACTACCTATTGTAAGATAAGTTAGGCTCTAATATCTCAATTTTCTAGTAGATATTTGTTTCTGGAAAGTACTCCCAAACCATGCTTTTCTCCATGTTATCACACCACAATTTTCATCAACATAGATGACTTCTTTGACCAAGTGTGTATGTGTTTTTCCCCCCATAAGCATCCCCACACACCAAGCAGCAGATACCAGCTGAGTATCCTCCAATTCACCATTTTTCAACTTTTGTCATCTCATGGCACACTTGATTATATAGGGGCACGCTGGGGTACACTTAAATTATATTGATTAAAAAAAGATTAAAAAAAGAATATACTTACTATGCACCCAACTTCTTTTGAAAATAATTTCATTATCTTTTACATTTTCATGGCAAATCTAAGATCATCTCATGGTACATCAGTATGCTGTGGCAAACCAGTTTGAAATCACTGTTTTAATTCAATTCTGAATTATTCACTATTTACCTGAAGATAGCTTAAGATCACACAGGGTGAGGGCTAAGTCCCCCAAACCACCTCTTCTTCAGATGCCAGTCACTAGACCAAGTCTCCAGAATTTCTGACTTACCTGCTTCAAGTTAGGTTTCAACAATTCATTTCAGGGTTTTGATTAATTTGCTAGAGAGGCTCACAAAACTCAAGAAAACACTTACTTAGGATTACTGGTTAATTATAAAGAATATTACACAGCATACATATTTGCATAGGGTGAGGTGTGGGAGAAGGGATGCGGAGCTTCCATGCCCTCTCTGGGCATACAACCCTCCAGGAGCCCTCGTGTGTTTGACTATCTGGAAACTGTCTAAATCCTGTCCTCTTGGGTTTTTAGGGAGGTTTCATTATGAGCCCATGGTTTCAACTGTGTAGATTTCTGTTTGGACATAAAGTGCATAGTCTACACCTAGCACAGTCTATATGTTCAAATTCTTCCTGACTTCTTCATGAAGCCTCCCTTCCTCTGGGAAATGGGACAGGACCATCTCTGGAATTAGAGTGTTTTGGCCCACAATCAGATTAGAGTCCTTCCTTGGGCAGATGGAAGGAAAATAGGAGATTACAGAGAGAAGTTCTGTCTATTTGAGACATACTTCTGAGTACCAACTCGAACATTATAACAAAGATTATGACAGCTATGAGTCAGGAGCCATGGATGAGCCATATACGTGTGTGTGTGTTTGTGTGTGTGTGTGTGTATGTGTGTATATATATATATATATATATATATATATATATATATATATACACACACACATGTATAATGACACTGTCTTAAACTCTAAATGTGACCAGGGAAATTATTTCCTTATCTGTATTCTTTCAGAAGAGTGTTCCCCATAGTATGTTTACAGATTTGTTGATGAATGAATGGGCCAACTACAGGAATGAAAAAAAAAGGTGAAATAATATGGGGAGGAGGATTTGCCTAACAGAATTCCACATAGCACAAATTCTTAGAATTTGTAATATACTAAAGTGCCTTATAAATCTCCCACAGATAGGATGTAAGGAAGCTGGATAAGAGATAGGAGTTATGAAGTAGAAGATTTATCAATATATTTGACTTAGAACTCTTATATAAAACAATTTCTGGGACAAATATTCCATATCTCATGTTTTGGTGAACCCTGCATTAGTATTTTTTATATATCTCTGTCTACTTGTCATATAACATTATAATTATTTAATATATTTTTATAGTATATATATTATGTATGATAACTTGTATAAATATATTATAATGTTTATATATATATATGTGTGTGTATATATATATATATATATATATATATATATACATACACACATACATACATATAATAAAACAGTGTGAGCTCTCCAATCAAGGGAGTTTCATTTTATTTTTGTCATTTTTAGCAACTGTCCCAGGTCCTAACATGTACTAGATGTTTAGTGAACATTTCTGGAAGAAGAGACAAAAACAAAAGAGTGAGAGTAGAAGAGAAGAAAGAAGGCTTTCAAATCTTTTATTATATAAGCCCAGACTTGATATATGCAATCTGACCATTTATATAATGCCTAATTCATATCTCAGAATTCAAACCTTTGTAAAGATTTTTTTAATTAAATTATAGCTGTGTACATTAATGCAATCATGTGGTACAATGTGCTAGTTTCACATACAATCTGAAATAGTTTCATCAAAAAGGTTAACATAGTTTTCATGTCATTTTCTTAGGTACTGTGTTAAGACATTTATATTCTACATTTAGTAAGTGTCACCTGTACCCTTCTAAGATGCACTGTAGGTGTGATCCCACTCATCCTCCTCCCTCCCCTCTGCTCCCTTGCCCCTTTCCCTATATTCTTGTACTATAATTGGATTATAGCCTTCATATGAAAGCTATAGATTGGTTTCATAGTAGGACTAAGTACATTGGATACTTTTTCTTCTATTCTTGAGATACTTTGCTAAGAAGAATATGTTCCAACTCCATCCATGTAAACATGAAAGAGGTAAAGTCTCCATCTTTCTTTAAGGCTGCATAATATTCCATGGTGTACATATACCACAATTTATTAATCCATTCGTGTGTCGATGAGCACTTGGGCTTCTTCCATGACTTAGCTATTATGAATTGTGCTGCAATAAACATTCTGATACAAATATCTTTGTTATAATGTGATTTTTGGTCTTCTGGATATATACCTAGTAGAGGAATTATAGGATCAAATGGCAGATCTATTTTTAGATCTCTACATATTCTCCAAATATCTTTCCAAAAAGAATGTATTAGTGTTTATTCCCACCAGAAGTGTAGAAGTATTCCCT
>CAUYRH010039405.1:0-20919 GCA_963574655.1 Perodicticus potto
ACTACACATCTATTACAATGTCTGAAATTAAAAAGAACAATCACACTAAGTGTTAGTGAGCACATAGAACAACTGGAACTCTCGTGCACTGCTGCTAGGAAAGTAGCATAACAGAATCATTTTGGAATTTTGAAAAAAAAAACGTTAAGGTGCCCAACAACCCATGAATGTATTAATAAATTGTGGTATACCATGGAATACTATGCAGCCTTAAAAAAGATGGAGACTTTACCTCTGTTATGTTTACATTGAGGGACCTGGAACATATTCTCCTGAGTAAATTATATCAAGAATGGAGGGTAAAGTATCCAATGTAATCAGTATTTCTATGAATCCAACTTATATTTACTCACACTTTCTTAAGAAAGATAGAACACAACTATAGCCCAGGATGAAGGAGAGAAATGGAGTGGGAAGGGAGGGGGGGAGGTTTGATAAGGGGAAGGTAAATGGGGGGATCACACCTATGGAGCATATTGCCAGGGCACAAGTCAAATCTATCAAGAACAGAACATAAATGTCTTAATACAATAATCAAGTAAATGAGGCAAAAGCTATATTAATTAGTTTGATGTAAGCACATCAAATTGTATAAAAAAATCAACACATTGTATCCCACATATGCATAAATGTATTCATAATCTATGAGTATATGACTTAATAAAAAAAAAAAAGGTTAAATAGAATACCTATCAGATAGCCCAGGTGTTTCACTTCCAAGTATTTACACATAAGAAATAAAAACCTACTTTATAAGCATATTTCCATATGACTGTAGCAGCTTTATTTGCTGTAATCCTAAACTGGAAACTACACATATGCCCATCACAAGTGATTGTATAGACCAATTCTGGTGAATCTGTACAATAGGCTAGAATTTATCAATAAAAGAGTATAAGCTATTGATAACAACATGGATGAATCTCCAATGAGTGAAAACAGTCAAGAGCAGAGCAAAATGACCAAAGAAAAACATCCAATGATAGAAACTCTATGTGAGTAGCTAATTCAATAACTATTCCTGCTAGTAAACACCTCCAGAAGAATGAAAACTCAGGCAAGCAATCCTATTACCTGCTTTTAACATCATATGGAGGAAAGAGGCACTGAAGAGGGCAGAAAAGACAATCTTGCAGTGCCTATGCCACCCCTTCTCAGCCCCCTGCAGTGTGGCAACAGCATGTGGAGTAGAGAGTCTACGTGCCTGGTAGAAGCAGAGTGAAGTTATTGTGGGTCTTTGCATTGAAACTCAGGGATCTAAATGTAGACCTACCATGTGATCCTGCAATTCCTCTTCTAGGTGTATATCCAAAGGACCAAAAATCACTGATAATAAAGATATTTGCACCAGATTGTTCATTGCAGCTCAATTCATAATTGTCAAGTCATGGAAGAAACCCAAGTGCCCATCGACCCATGAATGGATTAATAAATTGTGGTATACGTATACCATGGAATACTATGCATCATTAAAGGATAATGGAGACTTTACCTCTTTTATATTTACATGGATGGAGCTGGAAAATATTCTTCTTAGTAAAGTATCTCAGGAATGGAAAAAAAATTTCCGATGTACTCAGTACTACTGTGAAACCAATTTTTAATCACTCACACTTGCATATGAAAAATGAAACACAACTATAGCCTAGGATGAAGGAGAGAAGAGGAGACAGAGGGGAAGGGAGGAGTTAGGGTTGATAGAAGGAGAGTTAAAGGGGGACCACACCTATGGAGCATAATGCAAGTACAAGTTGGATCTATCAGGTGTAGAACACAGATGTCTTAATGCTGTAATTGGGTAAATGAGGTGAAAGCTATGTTGATTAGTAGCATGTAAGCACTCCAATTTATACAAGTAATCAACACATCGAAACCCATATGGCATAAATGTATGTATGATCTATGTACAAATGACTTAAAAACAAACAAACAAACAAACAAAAAAACTTAGGGCTGCCCTGGCTCAGGGGAACACAGTGCAAGGCAGAATTCTGCCACTGTCTACAGAGGGAGCACTTCCATCAGCTCAGCCAGAGGGAAATCCTCTGTCTAGAAACTTGAGTTCTGGCCACCTCACTACCACTGACAAAGAGTAGCTTGGGGCCTGGACTAAATCTGTAAGGTAGTTAGACTACAAAGACTGTAGTCCTTGAAAAATTCCTGAGCTGTGCTGACTCAGAGACCATGGGCTTGGGTTGCATGTGACCCAGGAAGACACTAGCAGCTGCAGTCAAGCCGTGTCAACCTTACCCTAACACCAGGCAATGCAACTCAATAGGAGAGTCTGTCCACTTGGGAAAAGGAAAGGGAAGAGTTTAGAGGACTCTACTGCAAATGGAAACTGACAAATAGCGGGAGTAACTGTACTTCTATTAGATAGAATAGATTTCAAGACAGCTAGTTAAGTGAAATAAGCCAAGCAAAGAAAGTCAAATCTCACATTTTTGCATTTCTATTTGGGAGATAAATATTAAAAACAATTGATCTCAGATCTGGGAAAAAATTGATATCATGGAGATAGAGAGTAGGATGATGGTTACCAGAGGCTGGGAAGGGTAGTGGGGAGGAGAAGATAAAGTGGGGATAGTTAGTGGATACTAAAGTATAGTTAGATAGATAGAATGAACAATATTTATAGCACAATGAAGTGGCTATAATCAACAAGGTAGGGCACACTTTAAAATAAAAGAACGAAATTGGAATTTTTCTCAAAAAAAAATTAAATGTCTAAGATGATGGAATTCTCAGTTGCACTGATCTGATTAATTTGCATTGTACACATGTATCAAAATATCCTATGTACCCTATGAAGATATACAACTGTCATGTGCCTATAATCATTTTAAAAAGAAATTTTTAAAAAGGTAAAAAATACTAGATAATAAAAGTACATAATGTAGCATACCATCTATATAAATTCTAGTAAATGCCAACTAATCTAGAATAGGAAGCACATCGGTGGTTGCCTGAGAATGAGGCAAGGGGCAAGGACCAGAGAAGAAAGGTAATGAGGAAACATGTACTATGTCTCAATTGTGTTGATGGTTTTACTGATGTTCGCATATGTCAATAAGTGTCAGGTTGTACACTTTAAATTACTCAATTTATTATGTTAAGTGAATATCCACAAAGCTGTTAAATGTTCTTGTTTTTGTTAATGGGATCCAAAAGCAAAAACCTAATACTTTGTAAAAACCATAAAACTAGTAATTGTCTACTGAAATAATAATAATAAAGTTTCTGTCTATGCCAAAAATAAGACTTCGTTTATCAATTTTCACTATGGTATATAACACACAAAACTAACTTCTTTAAGCAATCCAAAGACTTCCTCCTATTGGGGCGGGTCTCAACCTGTGGGTCGCAACCCACAGGATCTGTATTAAAGGGCCACGGCATTAGGAAGGTTGAGAACCACAGTCCTACAGGAACACAAAAGGGACTGGATTTCACCTGCATGTATCACCTTCTCAGATTATAAATAACTACAGGTTGGGGAAGAACATTTAGTGTGCTGTACAAAGGCCAAAAATATGGTAGACTCAATAGCCAAGATGCAGGAGTAACTGTACTTCTATTAGGTACAATAGATTTCAAGACAGATTCTGATGCTTCTTCATGCTCTCATGAGTTGTGGCTCCCCCCACATGCATCACACACATTTATCTTTGGTTATCTTTCTGGGATGTGCTCATGTTTCTTCCTTTCAAGATTATAAACACCAGACCTCATGACCTTTGTATCCACTTCATTTCATTTTCATTGTAACATGCTCCCTCTTTTGGGGGAGCAGTTTTGGATCCTTCTCTCTTCTCCCACTCTGTTTCTTTGTTGTGGATTCTTTTTTCTCTTTCCTTTCTTCTCTCTACATTAACAGCACTTGTCTGGTTCATCAGTCTCATCCTCTCCACTGCCTTCGTCATACTTACTGCCTTCTTCCTGCCATGGTCAAGTCCTTGTTATTTTCCTTTCTGCCTTTAAATTCATGTCAAAAATAGAAGTAAAAACACTCTGATTATGTATATGGAAAGCTATAGAAATTCATACATAATACATATAGAAATGTATATATAATATGTATGTTCTGAGCTTTCCTCCAATGTAAATATGAAATATAAATAAAAAGTTTTACAGAAAGCAATATACACAAATTAGTTTATAAATGTGATTCATTCCAATCAAAATCCTTATGTGATTACTGTCTATGTAACCATACCACATATTATATAATAAATATTTTATACATTTCTGGTGGAAGCAAAGTTGGCAGAAGAACAACTTTGGAAAAAGGATTTCCAGAATTTAGTAAATTTGATGATTGTGCTTGTATGTAACACAATCCTGAATAGATACGATAATTGCAGTCTTTTTTACAAAATGGGCTATATATAGCATTGTATTTCAGCTCTGACTATGATCAAGTATGGGGAAAGCTTACAAACAATGTTGAGCAAAAGAAACAAAGCCCAAAAGAATATAGTACCATTAGGTTCATATGAAGTTTAAGAGTAGAAAAAATTAAGCCATTTTATTTTCAGATACATCTTAAGTGGTAAATTATTATATAAATTATAAATTGTCACAGTAAATTATCACTGTAAAACTCAAAATAGTATTTACTTGTAGATGAAATCGATGGGATTGAGCCCGTGGGTGGTGTGATGCAAGTAGTATCCTGCAGAGAGATGACATGCGTATTTACTTTAGAAATTTTTGTTACACTCATTTATGGCTTGTTTACTTTTTAGTATGTAGTTTATATTTCACAATAAAAATACTTTTGAAAAGCTCATACAGTGTATAGTAACCTACTTATTTTTTAGCATCGTAATTAATGATGCTTATCTTTCCACACAATACAATAGGCTATTAAAGATGGATCTTAAAGGGTAGAAAGGTTCAGTTACCTTGAATTAATAAGTCTAGAGATCTAAAGTGCACCATGAGGATTATAGTTACAAATAATTGTATTGCATACTAGAAATTTGCCATGAGAGTATGTTTTAGGCGTAATTAGTACACAAGAAAGGAAAGGTAACAGTGTGAGATGAAAGATATGTTATCTTGATAGTACTAAGCACTTTACTATGTGTATGTATATCAAAGCATCATGTTGTACACTTTAGATACACACAATAAAAATGAGTAAAAAATAAAATGAAAATGGATTTCAAAGATGTCCTTTAACCTATTGTTCCCTATTTCTTTAAACAATCAGACAATTCTGGATATTTTGACCTTGCTCTCTGTTTCTCTTATAAAACAGAGCACAATAAATCCCTGCATGTGTAAACCTTTATTTCATCTCTATATTGTTTCCTTAAAATAACATTGTAGACGTGTAGCTGTTGAGTCAAATAATATGCATTTTACAATGTATATTGTAAATGTTCCTGCCAAATTTTCTTCCAGAAATTTTCCATCAAGTGTCACTTCTCCCAGCCTCTGTGAAAACACTCATTTCATTCACACTCACCAGCATGGCTATTAAATGTCTTTGCTAATTGGATAATTAACTAATTTAAGTTTTATGAGAGTAGAGACCTTAATATTTTTTACAGTATGACACCTTGCACATACTAGGTGCCCAATAAACACTTATTAACTAAAATAATTATATCTAAATTACTCAAATTGGCACATATTGCTGAAAATTCACTTCAATATTATTATTATAAATTAATAACTTCACAAACTTTTTTCTTTCTGTTTATTCTGGCAAGTGACTATTACCATTACTTATTATTCAAGGTGATAATTTTTTATATAAAATACGATTTCTGTGTATTTGTTTTATTTTGGTCAACTCTTTTTCCTACTGCCTACTGAAAGGTAAAAGCATATTTCCTTTTCCTAGGTGAGCAGAGTCACTTTCAAATTGGATCATAAACTGAAAACTTAGTTCCTGTGTTACAGCATAAAATATTTCACCAGTAGCAGTCCCTATTAGGTCTACCTGTGCAACCAAATAAATATTTGTGGCATGCGTGTGTATATACTCTCACAGATGTACTTGAATCCTTAATAAGGACACCAGAACATACTGATTATAGCAAAGATTTATAAAGTTGCTTACCCTCATTTGTTTACCAAACACTATTACAGATTCATCTACTTGAATAGAAAAGAAATAAAATGATGGACAATGAATGTTATGCACAAAATGAAAATTACCTATTCACATCATCTATTCTCTCTTCCCAAATAGATGTTATTCATGAAAACTTGGGTAGTATCTATTTTATTAATTTGTTTGCATATGGAAAAAATTGAGTTAGTTTAGCATTAATTTTCTGGATGATTTTGGAATTGCTTTAAATTGGTCACTAGGAAGATAAAAGGATCAGACAGAATTGTCCAAAGGATGGGATAGTGCTACTAATCTGATGAATTAGAAAGCAGAAGTGAAATAGCACAATTTAGTTTCAGGGTTGATGCAATTTTAGCTACATGCCAAGATTTGTTTTCTGTCTCTTGCCTACAAACGCAAACTCTAAGTGCAAACATTATGTTTCTCCTGTATTAGATTGAAGTATATAAAGCCACCTATCTACTTCCATCCATTTAAACAAAGTTCACCAAAAATTTTTTACTTGCAAAATCTGATCTTTATTAAATGCTTAATGAGTAAATATTTGATTAAAAATGGTTCACTTTTTTAAATCCCATTTGAACTTTGTGACTTTTAATACTGTTGACAACTTACTTCCTTGAACTTCTTTGAGACTCTGACCTTCTATCCTTCATGATACCTATTATCCCCAGGTTTTCTTTGGCAACTCTGCCCATTCTTTCTCTTGTCTTCTCCATAGAGCCCTTTCCTTTGGTTGTTAAAACATTGGTCTTTTCAGGTTTTTTCTTATTGTTGTTGTTTTTATTTTCCTCTTTCAACCACACACTCTCTCCTGTTCATGGCTATACCTCTGACTAGCATCTAAAATCCCTTGACTCTTACATTTTATTCCAGCCCAGAGCTCTCCAGTGAACTCATCGTCAGCCCAACCCCACTTTTCTTTGTTTGCCTCATCTTCATTAGCAGCACCATTATCCACCCAGTTACTTGAGTCAGGACTCTGAAAATGATGCTC
Organism: Perodicticus potto; assembly: GCA_963574655.1. Lineage (NCBI taxonomy): Eukaryota > Metazoa > Chordata > Mammalia > Primates > Lorisidae > Perodicticus > Perodicticus potto. Next base: position 7,089 of record CAUYRH010039405.1, read on the forward strand.
TGTTCTTATCTGTATTTTCTAAATCCAGTTCTTCCAATTCCAGGTACAAAAACTCTCAAATATTTCTACCTTTCACTACTGCCTTGGAGCAGATTTTCATTTTTCTTGACCATACTACTAAAGTTTCTTTATCAAACTCTTTGGCCTTAATTTCACACTACCCTAAACCATCTTCCAAATGGTTCCCAAATTACCATATAGAACAAGTCTGATAATACAGCATCTTTACCCAAAAATATTTAGTGGTTCTTTATGTCTTACAAAGTGATATCTAAACCTCTTGGTATGGCTACAAAGCCCTTCATTTCCTAACTCACTAAAAATGTGTGCACACACATACGCCGTCTGTCTCCCCCTCTGCATCAAACAATTGTCATTTCGATATTTTCAGCACCTCCACAGGCTGCTTTGCGTTTCCATATTTTACATGAATCCTTCAACTTTTTCTGCTTAAAATGACCCTTTCTCACTCATATCTGTCTGAAAAATCTCCCTTAGGATCATTTTCCTAATCATTCAATAGTGCTAATCACTTGTTCTGTGCCATCATAGTAGCTCACATATGCTGTGCATGACATGTCATATTGTGATTTATTTGATTCACATATCGAATACCCCTAAAATCAATTTCCTTGAGTATAGGAACTGTTTGTTAGTCATCCCTAGTGTTCAACTCATGGGATCTCCTTAAATATCTTTAGCAAAAGGATGAATGGATGATTGGATAGATGAATGTATTTGTGAAGTACAGGTAAAGAAGATGGCGAGCAGTACCTTGTTTAATACTTATAACTGTCACTCAAGATATTGCTCGAACAGTACAGAAAATAAGTTAGAAACTTGGAGTGAGAATCAAGTTGTGTTTGATGTAAAGCTTGATTGGAAGTCACTTATTATCAATGTAGCATTGGGCAAGTCACCTAACTACTTTGTGACCCAGTTTCCTCATCTGTAACATGACCACCTATATTAATAGGATACAGGCTAACTTCCTATGAAATATCCCACCTATGAAACATGACCACCTATATTAATAGGACACAGGCTAACTTCCTATGAAATATTCCAAATGGTGACTTAGAGAGGTGTACACCCATTTACCTCCAATACAACCTTGCAGTGGGCAGTATGACTAATCTTTCTTCAGATGTTCATCCACAGATGCACATTCCTCTCACCTGGGCATTCTGATATCTCCCTAAGTATTACCTCCATGGACATGGTGGAAGTAGATCAGCACTATGTTGGTGAAATGCAAAAACAATAATTATCTTTGAGGGAAGTGATGCCAAGTTCACACATATCAAGCCATATCTCATTCCTTTGGAGGGAAATTACTTACAAGGCCGCCTATTCCTGCAAAGGATGCTGGAAAATGTTGCCCCTTTCTGAGTGACTGCAGGTTATTTAAAACTTTATTTCTGGGAGAAAAAGGGTGAATAGATATTGGATCAGCAACTAGACATCTTTGCCACTACTTCATAATGCTGTCAGGATACACAATGCATTTAGAAGAAACGTGTGAAATCATTTACAACAGTGTCTGACATGTATTAAGCACTTTATAAATATTGCCCATGGTTATTATTTTACAGTCAAGTAAATTGAGATTTTGGAGGGTTAAATAACTTGCATTAGAGTTGCACCCTCCATAATTTGAAGAGTCAGAAGCTGAACTCTAGTCTGCCTGAGTATAAAGATGTCCAGCCTTTCCATTGCCTAAAATATGCTGCACACTTAATGGATCTTAAGACGTGAAAACCAGTCTTGTTTCTTACTTTGCAATGACATTCATTTTAGTGAGCAAATTCTCTGTGTTCTCCAAATAATTTTAATGCCAATAAGGTTTCCGGAGATTCAGAATTTCTACACTTCCAATTTTTTCAGCATGTATTTGAAATACAGTGTGAATTTTGGCAATATCCCCTAGATAACATCATCAAAGGGGTTGGGTAAAGGAATATTTACACTCATTAAGAGGCAGTTAGGAGTTTTCTGTCACATTTATGTTCAGAGAGTTTTAGCTATTATGTGCAATAGAAGAGTTGGCAAGCTTATCTCAGTTGTGAGACATTAGAATCCACTTTTAAGTTTTTGCTTAGTGTAGTGGGTTTAATGGTGACCCCCAAAAGATATGCTCATGTTCTAACTTTTGCAAACTGTGCATATGACCTTATGTGGAAAAACATCCTGGAACATGTAATTATGTCAAGGATTTTGAGGTAAGATTATTCTGGATTACCAAGTGGCCCCAACATCCAATAATAAATGTCCTCACAAGAGTCTGAGTGAAGAAGAGACACACAGAGAGAAAAGGCTTGTGAAAACAGAGGCAGGATGTAGCGTTATGCAGCTACAAGTCGAGAAACAGCTGGAGCCACAAGAAGCAGGATGATGGGAGAAGAGATTGGCCCCCAGGGCCTTCAGAAGGAACATGCCCCTGTCAGACCTTGATTTTGTATGCCAAGCCTCAAGAACAGTAAAAGAACACATTTCTGCTGTTGCAAGCTACCTAGTTTGTTTTGGCAGCCCTAGGAAACTGATGCACCTAGTAAAGACATTTCTGCTGGTCGCTTATTAATAAGGATCCAAAAGTAAAGCGTTAGAGGCAAGGTACTGACACAAACAACACTCTCTCTACCCCTAGATCAAGGAATAAGAAAGAATGAAACAGTCTAAGAGAAAATGAGAGAAGAAGAGTGAGAGTGACGGAGACAGAGAGCTGCTCTAGAGCCAATGTGAGTGGGCACCTGAGAGGTGGCAGGAGAACCGAGGCTCAGCGGCAGGTAAACAAACCACCACAGGAGGCTCAGTGCGAGGCTTCAGGATCAATTTCCAAAGACACTCTGTCCAGTGAAGCTTTCCTTTCTTTGTGATCTGTCTGTTCTGTGGGCCACATATGGCCTTTGTGCATTTATGGATAACTCCTCCAGGAATATTTTTAGCTTTTAACTGTTAAAATATAATAAAACATACATTTAATGGCTAGTTCCACTGTAGGAACCATATCCCCTAAAGCAGGCGTCCTCAAGCTTTTTAAACAGGGGGCCAATTCACTGTCCCTCAGACCGTTGGAAGGCCGGACTATAGTTTAAAAAAAAAAAAAAAACTATGAACAAATTCCTATGCGCATTGCACATATCTTGTTTTGAAGTAAAAAACAAAACGGGAACAAATACAATTCACACCAACGCATGTGGCCTGCGGGCCGTAGTTTGAGGACCCTGAAGCGTGTCACTTGGGAAGTAATACCAGGAATGTCATGGCATGGAGTAGCTCCAGGGAAAGTGACAATTCTCTGATTATTTTCTGCTAGAAGTCTGACAGAATTCATTTTTGATAATCATTATTAAAAGTATTGTTTACCAGACATTGTGATGGTATATTGCTGGCGTAATTCTACTTTGACGCAAACTATCTCAATCTTTAAAATAGCCTTCATGGTGTATGAGGGTAGGTGTTATGATTATTTTTCAAATCCTTTACTTAATAAATGAATAATTTGGATCCTTAGTGACTTCCTCCAGGTCATAAAGAAAATCATGAATGGAGCTGGAATAAAATGGAGAATTACTAATTCAGTGTTCCAATATTAATTTTGTCTCTCATTCATCAACTCTGTTCAACCATCACTTATTGAGTATCTACTATATTTAATGTTAGGCATGGGAGAAAAGGGGCCCATGAAATGTGTGAGAGTTCCTTACTTCAGCAACCTTGTAGTCTTCACAGAAAGACGAATATACATGGTAGTGTCTGTGGCTCAGTGGGTAGGGCTCTAGCCTCATATACCAAGGGTGGCAGGTTTGAACACAGTCCCAGCCAAACTGCAACAACAAAAAAAAAAAAAAAGGAAAGACAGACAGATATACAAAGGCCTACCAAAATTTAAAGCAAAATGAAGTGTATAGAGCTCTATGCTATACCTGATAATAACAACAAAAATTTGATATAATTAGCGGTTCATTCCTTTTGTTCAATTAGTGCCTGTTTTCATTTATACAATAAGGTGGACAACAGTGGACATAGGGAGGTAGGTACATGGAGAAAAGAAATGGTTTGCAAAGTATGAAAATGCAGGGGCGCTCTACACCACATGTGTTCTCCCAGATGACAAACTAAACCTCTAAATGGGGGGATTTGTGGTTTTGCTGTCACCATTCTGGGCATGTCAGCCAGTTGCAACACCCAGAATCGCCTCTACTAATGTTAAAACAGAGCAGACAAACGTCGGTCTGTGATAGGCTGGATCAGGATGGATTTGGGTCTTGCATCCAGACTCCTGTTCCAACTCTGCGGTTTACAAGACTTAGGGAGAGGTGATTAGGGTGCTCTCACTGAACGGGCACAGATAGGGGTGTTTGATACACCTTTCGTGTATTCCACCTTTCGTGTGTGGGACATAATCCCAAGAGGGACTCCACCTAACAAAATCAAAATATTTAGACCTGGTCATTTGTACCCTCACATTAACCGGAAATAAACTTACTTAAAAAAAAAGTCTGGTTAAGGAAAAAAAGGACTTAAAAAGCCCTAAGTAGTCCAAATGAAATATTTGGCAAATGAAGAAAAATGAAATTAAAATGCAAGTAAAAACTAATGAATGGCTGAAATGCCCTTTATTAAAATCATTCCAAAATTGCTTTCCAGTTAATAAATTTTTTTAGGTAAAGTAATTGAAAAATGTTTCGCTGGAACTATTCATCTTGAAATTTGATTTCAAGCTAGTTTTCTTATATCCACATACTACAAGCAAATGTTCCTTGCAGAGACGGTAGAAGGTAACTGCTTTCTTCCCAGCTAGGATTTGTATCTAGATATCAGAAATCCGAAGTAGATCCCACAAGTAGGATACATTTGGCACCATTTCCACCATTGGCTTATCTTAGGATTATGGTAGGTCGGGTTCCAGATCCTCACAAAAAAGGTGAATGATGCAGTAAAGTGAGCCAGACAAATTATTCAGTTTCCCAGTGCGTATGAAAGTTATGTTTATACTACACTGTAGTCTACTAACTATACGATAGCATTAAGTCTAAAGAAAGAACGTACCTTGATTTAAAAATACTTTTATTGCTAAAATGCTAATGATAATCTAAGCCTTCAGGAAACCATTATCTTTTTTGCTGGTGGAGGGCCTTGCCTGGATGTTGATGGCTGCTGCTGATCAGAATGGTGGTCACTCAAGTTTGGAGTGAATGTGGCAGTTTCTCAATTGAGTCTTCCTGTCTCCGTAACATGTGATGCTGTTTCACAGCATTTTACGCCCAGAACTTCTTTCAAATTGAGAGTTAATTCTCTCAAACTCTGCTGCTGCTTTATCTGCTAAGTTTATGTAATATTTTGAATCCTTTCTTTGTCATTGCAACAATGATCATAATATTTTCATCAGGAGTAGGATTCATCACAAGAAACCACTGTTTTCTTTGCTCTTCCATTAAAAGTAATGTTTTATCCATTCCAATTTTATCATGAAATCACAGCAGTTTGGTTACATCATCAGGTTCTTCTTCTAACTCTAGTTCTCTTGTTTTTTTCTGCCACATCAGCAGAAACTTTCTCCAACAACATTTTCAACTCACTGAAGTTATCCATGAGGGTTGAGATCAACTTCTTCCAAACTCTTGTTAATGTTGACCTTTTGACCTCCTCTCATAAATTACAAATGTTCTTAATGGCATTCAGAATCCTGAATTCTTTCTAGAAGATTTTCAATTTACTTTGCTCAAATTTATCAGAGGAATCACTCTCAATGGGAGCTATAGCTTTATGAGAACTGTTTCTTAAATCAAGACCTAAAAGTTGAAATTATTTCTTGGTACATGGGCTGCAGAATGGATATTGTGTTATCAGGCATAAAAACAACACTAATTTCCTTGTATATCTTTATCAGAGCTGTTGGTGACTAGGAGCATTGTCAACAGCAACAGTATTTCAAAAGAAATATTTTTTTCTGACAAATAGGTCTTAATAGTGGGTTTACACTATTCAGTAAGCCATGCTATAAGCAGAAATTCTATCATGTAGGTTTTGTTCCTCTATTCACAGAGTACAGCCAGAGTAGATTTAGTGTAATTCTCAAAATTTTCAAAACATGAATGAGTATTGGCTTTACCTAAAAAGCCACCAGCTGCATTAGCCCTTAATGTGGGAGTCAGCCTCTTTTTGAAGACTTGAAGCTACACATTGACTTCTTTTCTCCAGCTATGAAATTCCTAGATGGCATCTTCTTTTAATAAAAGGCTGCTTCATCCACATGAAAAGCCTGTTGCTCAGTGTGGCCACCTTCACCAATTTCTTATCTAGATCTTTAGATCGATAGCCTGCTGCAGCTTCTCCAATAGCGCTTGCTGCTTCACCTTGCACTTTTATGCTATGGAGGTGGCTTCTTTCCTTAAACATCATGAACCACCCTCTCCTAGTTTCAAACTTCTTCTGAAGCTTTGTCACCTCTTTTGGACTTCATATAATTGAAGAGAGTTAGGGTCTCTCTCTGGAGTAAGCTTTGACTTAAGAGAATATCATGGGTAGTTTCACCTTCTATCTAGACGCTAAAACATTCTCCGCATCAGAATTTTGTTTTGTGTGTTTGCTAGAGTAACACATTTAATTTCTTTCGAGAAGTTTTCCTTTGCATTCACACATTGGTTAATGTTGGTGCAAAAGGCCTAGCTTTTAGCTTATCTTGGCTTTTGAAATACCTTTCTCATTAATCATAAATCATTTCCGGCTTTTGGTTTAAAGGAAGAGACTCTTTCTTTCTCGTGAACACTTAAAAGCCATTGTAAGTTTATTAATTGGCATAACTTCAATATTGTTGTGTCTGAGAGAATAGGGAGGCTTGGGGAAAGGGAGTGAGATGGGGAATGGCCAGTCCATGGAGCCACCAGAACACACACATTCGTGAATTAGGTTTGCTGCTTTATATGTGGGCATGGTTTGTGGCACTGCAGAACCATTACAATAGTGACATAAAAGATCACTGATCACAGATCACCATAACAGATATGATAGTAATGAAAAAGTTTGAAATATTGCAAGAATTACCAAAATGTGACATGGAGATATGAAGAGAGCACATCCTGTTGGAAAAAGCACTGATTGACCTGAGGTTGCCACAAACTTTCCATTTGTTAAAATTCAGTAAAACAAGGCATGCCTGTATTTTATTTACTCTGAAGTTAGCAACATTTCCTGATACTATATTAAGCTGTGCCTGCATCCATGGTACATTTTACTCTATTACATTTATTGTGAATGGACACAACTGTGTCTATTTATCACCAGAGGAAACTGATCCTCAGAGGTGGTAAGTGGCAAGTGCAAGGTCATATGTCTATCAATGAGTGAAACTGGTCTATTTTGGACTCACATGCTCTCTTTGCTACATCAGAGGACTTTTTCTTGATTCATCTAAAACATCGAATACAATTGATGAATGAAAACAATTGATTCTTTGACTAAGTGTCAAAATTTCATTTCCCGACCAAAGTGTTAATGGCACCACAGACTAAATTGGAAATCTTATTTGCCTGATTCTTGGGGTGTGATCAATATCCTCAGCCCTGTGGTGATAATAACAAGTTGGGGAGTGAGTGCAGTATTGCTAATTAGATGCAGTGTGGACACGGGGGACCGAACCGCTTCAGTGCTTGCTGATACAAACCACATCACCAAAGGCCTTCAGCTCTTAGATATGTCTTGACGAATTATCTATTCTCAAAAGAAACTTTTGAAAACCCAAGGGAAGCTTTAAGTACAACGATGAGGATTTAAGAAATCTGAAATGGCAACCACAAAGAAAATTCTTCTAACAGTTTTTGAAGTTCATTATTTCTTTAGCAAAATGTCCTTCTTGTAGCCTTTGAAAGACTTAAAGAAGTATTAAAATCAAAGAGACTTCCTTGATGTTTGATAGGGACTTATATAGAATGTATCTTCAAATGGCAATGAAGGGCTTTTCCAGTTACTCAGAGGAAATGAGATATTCCAATGTCGACTAAAAAACTGGAAAATGAAGTTAGGGCAGGCAGCAAACTTCACTTCCTTTCTTCTCCACAAAACCAGAAAGCAGAGTGTAATGGAAGAAATACCAATAGGGTATTCTGGCCCCAGACCAGGCTTGATTATCTCATATTTCCAAAATATTCCAGGAGATGGTTAGGTCCCAGGCTAACTCACTGTAGTAAGTGTATAATAACATGATTGTTAAGAGCATGGAATTTGAACTCAGCTCTATAATCTGGGGCAAGGTTTTTTGTTTGTTTTTTTTTTAATCTTCTCTGTTCCTCCCACATATAAAATGATTATAGAACCTTATTTGCCACTCTTTGTCCTATCTTAGTTGGGAAAGCCTTGATCCCACATAACAGATCAAATATGTAAATGCAGCTGGACATGGTATAGGCGCCTGTAGTCTCAGCTACTCAGGGGCTGAGACAGGAGGATGGCTTGAGTCCAGGAGTTCTGGGCTGTAGTGCGCTATGTAGATCAGGTGTCTGCATAAAGTTCGTCATCAATATGGTGACCTCCTGGGATTGGGGGCCTCCAGGTTGCCTAAGGAGGGTGGAACTGGCACAGGTTGGAAATGGAGCAGGTCAAAGCTCCTATGCTGATCAGTAGTGGGATTGCACCTGTGAATAGCCATTGCACTCCAGCCTGGGCAACATAGCAAGACCCCATCTCTAAAAAAAAAAAAATGTAGATGCTATTATTCACTTCTCAGTTCCCTTTGCACCTAGCACCTGAGCATGTGATTCAATACAATGAAATCTAGATAAATTCCTGGAAAAGTCACTTAGAAAGCCCTGAGATCCAAAGGAGAAAACTCTCCTTTCCTTTGCCAGTAGTGGTTGTTTTATAGTGATACCAGGACTATAGCCACCTTGCAACTATGATAGACAAGATTAAGAAAGGAGAAAATATACAAAGGATGACTTACGAAGAGATGCAAAGACCCTGTATTATTAATGACATTTATAAATTAGTGTACCAGCTTTGGCACCTCCTTGTCTCCAGCTATCTTGTTATAGAGATAATAATGGTCAATAATTTACACCAATTTTAGCTAGGTCTTCTGTAACTAGAGCTGAAAAGATCATAGCAGATGCTATAATCATTACTTGCAGGGTTGTTGTGAGATGGAAGGAGAGAATACCTCTAAAATACAATCCCTTTAAACAAAAGGCTTAACATATATATACATAACTATGGACAAGTATCAAATGATATTCATAATATAACACCATTTTTCAAGCCTGATCATTACCCTCCTCCATGAATAGTGGCTGTTTTGTTTCTGTTTCTATTGTAAGTGGCCATCTCTATCTTAAAATTTTATGGGGTTGACATTACTAGAATTTGCTTTTCTTTATTTTTTTCTTTATATGAACTGATATTTTTTCAGCCACAGTAGTCCAGTACATAATTGGAATAACCTCAACTCTATTTGTTTTACTCTCTTCCCTTCTACCTTCTGATAAAACTGACAATTTTCTAGTGATTCTGAAACATCTTTCACAGTGGCTTACATATACTCCTCCCATAGACCTGACCTTTTTTAAGGTTGCCTGTCAAGACTTCAGCTGCCTGATGGACATCCAGCAAATGACTGCTGCTGCTACCTAACATAGTTACCTTCAACCTAGCAATGCCACCTCTGCTGGTGGCCATGACTCTAACAGACACGCTGGTGTCAGGGAGACACTGAAACCCTCAACATGAGTAAGTGGAACCTCCTGGATTGTTCAGGATGCTAAATGCATGACTGTTTTATGCATAAATGGGGACTGTATATTTCTCCTTATTTTGTTTTCCATGTAGACATGTAGAGCTCAAAGTATGTTTTGCTAACAGCTCAGGATTTTACAGGAATTTTACTTAAGACTAATGTTTAGACCTCTATTTTGGTACTCTGCCTGCCTGCTAACCTCATACAGACTATCTCACTTTCATATACTTAACTCCTTTGGATTAGTTAGGAAAGGCGATGGTCTTATCTCACTTCATGTCTGTTGACCAAGGTTTGGCTGATGGATTCATATTCTCTCTCTCTCTCTCTCTCTCTCTCTCTCTCTCCTCTAGTTTCCCAGAGGCAAATATAATTGGGCAGCTCTTCCAACCAAAGTGCTATATATTTCCAGATTTATATCAAGCCTAACCATGCAAAAATCTTGGGTTTCATTTGAGACCCTTCATTCTTCTTTTAGCAACTACCTGGAATTGCCAACCAGAAAGAGCACCAGTCATATCATTTCTTCCCATTTCTTGCCATTGGATGAGACACGTTTTACTAGTTCATCCTAAAGAGAACATTAATTTTCCTCCAAAGTTGAGTGAGTTTTATGGCAAATTATAGTAAACTCCAGACATGCCTAATCCAATGTTTACAAAGCTCGGTGTCCTGACGTGATCCCAAGAGTTGGCCTAAATCCCACACACAGAAGCACCAAATGAAATTCTGTCATATAATCTTTCATGGAAACATACCAGATGATCTACCATTCCTCTCCAACCAGCATCACTCTTTAAGCAAATGACTTGTGTTTTTCTTCAGAGTAAAATATTCTAGAGACCTTAGATATTTTCTCCCCTCACTGTTTTAATTCCGAAGCAATCTGTTAGCTATTTCCCCTTTACTCTCTGATCAGATAAAGGGACTGCAATTACTCTGCTCTGTCTTTTTAAGTGCTACTTTCTTGTGCTTTCATAGTTTTCATTGCTCTCCTCCTGTACCTTCTGTAATATTTCTGTTCTGAACATAACTAATTGCTAAAATGTGATGATGGTCTTTCCCATGGAGGCTCACTCACTACCAATAAAATCAAATATTACTTTCATGAGGAGATGATTTAGTGATAACTTTGTAGCTATTTCTATCCTTCAACCAGGTAATATATTAATCCTTAGGAGAAAATACAGTGAAGATATGCACAAAGGTACCATTCTTGAATAACAGGATAGGCATACACCTGTAATCCTAGCACTATGGAATGTCAAAGTGGGAGTATTGATTCAAGCCAGAAATTCGAGACCAGCCAGAGAGAGAGATCTCACCTCTACAAAACAGAAAAATTAGCTGGACGTGTTAAACGAGCTTGTCTCAAAAAAAAAAAAATGTACTGAGTAACAAAACTAGTGTTGAGCTAACATATGTTCAAAACACTATATATTTAGGGCATTGCAAAATCACCCCCAGAAAAACTCTCCCTTGAAATAGTTGAATTTATAACCTATTTCTCTTGCTATGTGGCTGGGTTTTTATTATTGTCACCCATGAATTTAATTGTGACAATTAAGTGACACACTCTACAGAATTTGTTTGTAGAAATAAATGAATAAGAGAAGAGAGGGAAAAAATAGTAACACTTTGAAGAGCAAGAAATTCATAGGTGCAGAGATGCATTGAGTGTGGATCAAGCAAACATGTGAAGTCTATGTCTGAAAACCAGTCAGTAGAATGAACTTTTCATTCCAACACATGTTCTCATAACATTTCTGAGCTTTCCTGCTGAGCTGAAGATGCAATAGGAAGAGGCACTCCCTACTCAAATTTTCTTTTCTTCTTTTTATGAAGTTTAATTGAACAAGGGTAGAACCATTAAGAAGGAAGAAACTAAAAACAAAACAAGCAGTAGGCTCTAGAGATAGGAGCCTCAAATATTGAAATTCCATGGGTTGTCTCCACAGGAAAGATACTTCTCATAAGTATAATTGGCAAATTTGTAACAAATACAGGACATTGTACATCTATCATGGGTAATCCTGGTTTCAATAGCACAACTAGACATTTACTAGCAAAGTTAAACATTCATATGATAAAATAATATTTCAGATCTATTTATGGGGATAGGTAACGAGTATTATATAAATATACTTTTATGTAAACTTTAAAAAATAAAGAAGCCTCTCTGTTATCATTGAATGGTATCCTGTTGTCATAATCTTGGAATAATATAAGTTGAACAAATGTATTTTATATTTTTATTTTAAAGAATCCATGAGTCCTATAAAATGTTTTAGTCAATTTATGCAATAATTCCTTGAAGCTAGTTGATTTCTATGAATAAGAGAAAAGACGGACATTGTTAACTGTGCTGAAAACTGGGAACAACAAAGACTGAGAGACTATGGAGTTGTCCAACATTATTTTAGTTTAGGTCAGCCAAGGGAATTAAAGCTGATTCCAGGTGTATCAGCTATTCAGCTGAAGAGAAAACAAAAATGAAGTCCCCTTAATGTCTAAGTTTTACCAGTTGGTAAAATTTTACATTTTCAATCACATCTTAATATTATAGAGCTTATAATATTAGAGCTTATATAGAGCTGCACCCTCTCAAATACCTTCTTCACCTTTCGACTGACTCATCTGGTGGGAAAATCTAATCCGTAAATCAGTTAAATTTGCATAGGAAGTGAGAAAAGGCACAATCAAGGGTAAATTTTGTACTTAATCGATATTTTTTACTACTAAGGAATATCTTTAGTTGCTGAAATTTAGGGAGTAATAAATGATCACAGAGAATAAATAAGAAGAGATGCCATCTTTATTGCTTAAGGGAAAGAGAAAGCAAAAACTGTTCTCTACCTTAAGCAAATCCATTTCTCACTTATGAAACTCCGTGATTATGAAGAAAAGCCATGAGCAAACCATCCAAGTAATAATAACCTCATACTGTTCTCTTCTCCAAAATTCTACATGCTGATCTACACACATGGAGCCCAGCCATCTCTGAGGAGAATACATAATGCTCGAAGGTCAAGTGAAAATTTTCTATCTAGTAAAGTCAAGCAGAGAATGAAAGATCACTGCTCAGATGTTACTTTATAGACAAACATTCCTTCTTCTTTTCATCATGCTAATGATGACTCAAGTCTTTATTTTACATAGCTTGGGACATGCCAATAGTGTTATATTCTATATGAGCTGTTTGTTTTTTTAGTTAGTTAAAAAATTGAGAGAAAATAAAGCAACCAAATAACCATTTCACTGATGTTGGTGAATGCCTCCTCATGTGCCAGACAGTGGGCTTGAGGCTGGGAATGAGAGGTATGAAGTCAAACCCTGCTGTTCCAGTGGCTAAACTTTTAGTAGGGTGTCCTATAGCCAAGGAACACCCAGAGCAGCACTAGGATAAGAGTCACAGTGACACAATGATCAAGACATAAACAATGTCCTTTGCAAAGTAAAGACAGGCTTTTCACCCAAAACCCCATAACCCACAGGTTCAGATTGTTTTTTTGCTTGTTTGTTTGGGCAGGTAAGAAGACAGGTGACATTCCAAGCAAAGGGAACAGTATGAGCACATGGATAAATGTTTCTAAGAACATGGAGCATTTGGGGAACAGTCAGTAGTTTGAGTTAATTGGAGTTGGAGAATGGAAAAAAATGGTGAAAAGGGCCAGAGTATAAAGGGAATTAGGTACAAAGGTGCTTCATCATGGGAGAAACTTTAACTGAAGACAAAGGCAGACCACGAAGAATTTTAGCAGGGCACTGGTAGAATCAGAGACTGTAACAAGGTAGGGGGCCCTGGGCATACATGAAAGATGGCAGGACACAGCATCAGAGTGAGGCCGTGGCAACAGAAATTTGAGTCACTGAGGAACTGGTAACTGGATCAGAGAAGGATACATTGCGGACTAATTTTAATTGTTAAGAACAGTCACTTTTGCCCAGGCCATCATTAGATTTCTTTTTTTTTTTTTTTTTTAATAATTTTATTAAATCATAATTGTGTACATTGGTGCAATCATAGGGCAGAATGTGCTTCATATACAATCAGAAACATTTTGATCGTACTGTGAGAGATAGCCCTCATAGCATTTTCTT